>DWLH01002024.1:0-11506 GCA_018249795.1 Heliconius telesiphe telesiphe | reverse complement strand
TCAAATGTTTTCTATATACTATAGATATAATATACTTAAAAATATAATGTTGTTCTTTTTTTTCTCTGTTTTGTACAATATCTCACTGAGAAGAGGTTAGTAGCGTTGAGTTATTATTTTCCTGTATATTTTTTCATTATTAGATCCGGTCTTCCATACAATATAAGTAAAAAGCTAATTTTTAATTAAGTAAGACATAATTAAAATACCAATTTAAAATGTAAACAAAATAAATTATTCTTTGGGCCAGTCGTGGGGCACAGGCACAAGCATGTGACTGCAAGCGCGACAGGTTGTGGGTTTGATTCCCACCCGAGGAAATGAAATATTTAACATGCAATGCCTTCAGATTTCGGCGTAACCTGTGAAACGAAAGTGTTTCTATGAGAACGCAGTCTTAACACTAAGGTCCTAAGTTCCCTCTACCTACCTAACTATGTGAGGGATACAGCGTGAAGTTAAAAAAGTAGGTATATTATTAAACGATTCTAACAAAATAACTTTATATTTATACGAGTACAGTATTTCTCTCAGAATTTTCTGCTATATAGTGAGTGTTAAATAAATTTTTTATCCGCACCTGTTCCACAAATCATGATGTACAATAGCTATATTCTAAAGCAATGCGCAAACTTGGGCTATAAATAAAATTACCGCGGAGCTGCACTCGTGTCGTCTATAACACGTCGACTATAGATAGAAGTTGAGACTTATGTTACTTTGACACTATAGAAGCTTATACGTATTTCACCTTGACACTAAAAATACATTTACTGCACTTGTTTGACATACGTCGATGAAAGTGAAACGTGCATTTGCATGTGATTTATGCATGCTTATTTTGTTGTAAATCATAAGGTATACGACATTGGTAAATGTACTCATTTTTCAGTTTTTTAGCTTCACACTATATTCCTAGCGAAGTAGTCAAGAGAATGGAGCACCAAACGCAATGGTATCTGCGTGCCTCTTTTGCCTCGCCACTATTGTAAACCTCTTCAAATATGCCTTTTTGGGAGATCCTCATGTTTTTTAAGTAACTTTTCTCTAGTATCATTGTTAATGTGTTTTCGAAGGTCAATCGGCTGATGAGTGATCTCTGTGAAGAGACTTTACAGCCAGTAAGGTTCGCTTATATTGAAACAATTGGTACAAATATAACAATTAAATGTTAGTTAAATGATAAGTAAAATATTGAAGTATGATTATAAGTGGAGTAAGATTGTGAGTTCGGTTTCTATTTGAAGGAATAACAGACAGGACAAAGCGCGGCATTGAGTTCCGTAATTTAAATGAGAAACAAAGTGTCTTAACACAGCTTCTTTCTGGATTCAATATTTTAGTTTATAAAGCACACACGTGTTGAGTGGCGCAACAATAAAATCATTTTTCATTGCAAGTGAGAATCGTTCGATTCCCTGTCAACTTCATAGCCTGTCTCCTTTACATTCGCTCGCTTCACGACTGAACTACACATTACAATAAACAACATTATTATAATCCGATTTGATCGCATCCTGTCATTTTATTTGAGAGCCGATCCCGAGCTATGTGTATGAGGATATTAATATAATTATTTGATTATCAAGTCACATAATTACAAACTAAACCATGCAGAATGTTATGAGAGCTTTTAGCATTATTAATATACAGTTATATTATAAAATAAAATTTTGGAGCGTAACACAAATTTCAAACTGAATTTCATAGTTAAATTGTTTGCATAGCATAATATATAAGTATGATAATTTCTATTGATATATTCGCTTTAGTAATCAGAGAAGCACGTTTATTGATAGTTGTGCGTTCAAATACAATATACGCTACGTTAAAGAGGTCCGATACATCTGAAAAATGTCTCAAAAGTTTTGGGTGAAATTATAAGATATAAATGCTAATGTTAAACCCCTCCGTTCCCCATTTCAAGCCGAAATTTTGGAGCCAATGTGTGTTGAGCGGCGGAACTCAACGTCGCTAGCGATAATGATATTATTAAATAATTAAAACAGCGGTGAGGATTAAAAATAATTAACAGTGAGAAACGAAGTATTTATTTTTTATTAAATAATAGTAATAACAGTGATAGAATAAATAAATATTACAGAAACCAGTATCCATACTCGTATTTCTTTAATACTTTGTACGCCCTTTGTACTGTTTTGATACTCGATTCTCTTTGGCTGTATGCCAAAACAAAGCATGTCAATCTTTTCTATTTTATATACAACTACAGCATGACAGACATTGATTTTTTTTAGATAAAAATGAGCGAAAAAATCTATTTCGTACATATTTATTACTAAGAACAAAGTGCAGCGGCGAATTCCGTACCTCAACACACAATGTCTTGAAAAAAATATGTGGAAAACGACACTCTTGTCCCATTAAGACACTCTATTCCCCAGTTTCCGATAAATTCTTGAACCATTGTGAGAGTGGTAAATGGCGGATCTCAATACCGCGCTTTGCCTTGCTGCTAGAGTCAGGAAATAAAAATACTAAATATTTCATACCCTCTTTGATTTGGGAGTTTTTTGGTTTCAAACTCACAAGCATCATGCTTACAGTCGCTGGCGACACTATGGCCTTATTAAGGTTAATAGGTTAATATGCGTATAAAATTCTTCAGTCACTGAAGATAAGGCACAGTTGAAGCTACCGGACGAAGAAAGCTTAAAATTTGGCATATACATATAATAATTATAATTTTTAATCAGCTTTACGCTGTATTCCGATCACAGCAGTGTTGGCAGAGGGTGTTGGCAGAGGGAGGAGTGTATAGACAGTCCGTTCTCCATTTTCCGCAGAATTCCTGATGCATGTATGTACATATATGTATAGATTAGATTGAAGGGGAGGACTAAGAGAGGATTTCTCAAATCCATTTGGATTTGAGAAATCCTCTCTTAGTTTGCTCATTTGAGCAAACGGCATTTTTAATTTTACATCTTAAAATCGCGATAAGCACAGAGCTGCCGATGACAGAGAGTGTAATAGAATGACAAAAAAAATTAGAACCCAGTCATGGCGCACAGACACAAGCGTGCAACTGTCAACGCGACAGGTTGTGGTTTCGATTTCCATTTGAGAGAAATTAAATAATTAATATTTTCGTTTCCTCGCTCTGGTAACGGGTAAAAACCGTGGCGTTGAGTCCCACCACTCAATACACATTGCTTTCAGCATTCGGCAGAAAGTGGGAAAAGAAATGTATATAATGAGAAGAATAGTATCCTAACCATAGGTTCCCAGGTTCCCCGTGCTTACCCTGCTATGTGCGTAATTTAGCGTGAAGTCAAAAACAAATTTAATCAAAAACTAAAATAAAAGCAGCGTTAGTTAAAAATAAAGAATAATAAAATTACATTCAGTTTTTAGTTTACAAATTGTATTTTTCTACGAACAAATTCGCAAGTTACTCAAATTTCGAACTAGCAGGTTTGTTGTCAAAAGTTATTTAGCGTTTACGAAGTTTACCGTGTGTGTGTTTAGAAATAACACCGTTATATGAAAACAGTCTATGCACATAATGATCGTATGTTCGATTCCCAGTCGGAGGAAAGATATAATATTGTTAGCAAGTAAGTTAGAGTGTCGTAAAATTTGAAGCTGCTCCATTAAAGTATTGTGGTTCTGCGAGCCAATTTTTAGGGTTCCGTACTCAAAAGGTACAATCGGAACCCTTACAGAATCACTTTGTTGTTCGTCTATGAGTCATAGAAGCACTATTACACGTACCAGCAATCTCATGAATAATAGATGTAGGTACAAGTTAGCCACAACGCCGCTTAAATATGATATATATATATTTTTGTATCAAATATTCTCACGCCTCATATGACTCAGGCTGAAGATTGCCAAATTGTTGTTATTCATCACAAACTTAAGTCTGTAGATTTTCTATGATACTTTCTTTTGTAAGAATTTGTTTTTTTTCTTCTTCTATAAATATATTATCAACTTCTATATTAAAATACTTGCCACTAGTAGTACATGATTGGTCTCATAGTAAAATATGGGCATGATTGACAAATGTCGGTCGATAATGAAGTATGGACATCAGTTATCTCTCTTTCTCTCTCTCTGTAGTCGGTCTCATGTCTGAGGTTTGAGGTCAGCATCAGGGTTGCATGGTGTCTATCAAGTGCATCTCTTAGAACAGTAATATATAATAGTAGAACTTGGAAGATGACGATTGCATAACTTGATCGGTTCACCGTGATGATGTTTAATTAACGCAATCTTTTGTCTTCGGTGATCACTTCGTTGTCCATCTGTCAAGAGTCATCTCGAGATCACGTGATACCTCTACTGAAGCTAAAAATAAAATCAAATATTTAAATCTATCCTATGAAGCACAGAAAAATCTAGCTACTTAAGTCAACGCTATTAACAGATACCAGTATTTATGCATCGATGTTGCTGCATTTTTTATGTTTTTTTGAGAGATGTTGACATTTTATTTTGTAATCTAATCTAAAATCTAAGCCAGGGTTGCTCATTAGTTAGTATATAGTACTTAAATAAAAATAAAAATCTTATAATGCTAAAGATGAATATCTAGTGAAATTACAAACTTTGATTATTTCATCCATATGGATGAAAATAGCAAACGGAGTGTCTTACCACTCATTCTACTTATCCAAAAGAAATAATAACCACTATTTTAAGCTTTTTGCCTTTTTGGTACCAGAGTGAAGAAATGAAAATATTCCTAAATAATAAGTTATTCCTCCAAGGGGACATCGAACCGACAACCATCGCGTTACAGTCACACGCTAGACCCTGGCCGTCGTCAGCCTCAAATAGTTTAATTATTTATTTAATTTTATACGTTGTGTGATTTAGGGTTAAACGGCTGTTTAATGTAAATGGAAGTCCTTTAAATTTGTACATAATCACCCTAATATGTAAATATGTATATCAAGAGATCACGTAGAAGTATCAAACTCAAATGAATGAAAATGAATATCAAATATTCAAGTCTACGGTCCCTTGGAACACAGAAAAAATCAAGATTCTAAATCAACACAATCAAATACGAACATCAATAATCAAATACAAAAGTCACACCCGGAGAAACGAGATTTTTACTATTTTCGTTCCTCCGCTCTGGTGTTGATGCAAAGCGCGGTGATGAGTTCCGCCGCTCCACACTCAGTACCTCCAGGATTAGCAGAAAGTGGGGAGTGCAGTCTCCTAACACTAGATTCCCTTTACCTACCCTGCTACATGCGGTAATACAGTGTAAAAAACGACTGCATTTTGTATTTAATTAGCCGCGTAATAAAGAAATCATTACAAATTTATAATTTTATTCATTTCATACCAAATGAGTACATACGCCCGCAAAGTTAAGTTTGTCAACTAGCATAATAATTCATTCTATTAATCTCTTCATTAAGCTTAACTTGCGTCTATAGAGATGGAATTGGAATATCTAAATACTTGGAGGCATCTAATTGAATGGCTTAAGCACAAATTGAGGTGTTAAGACACTCCGTTCTCATTATAATTTTTTGTCCACGCTAAAGTAAGACTGAATTCTGGTGGAAATTAAAGCAGACAGTGTGGTAATACTGGGCTCTGTCTGTCTATCCCATTTATAAGTACATGATTATATAAAACAGATAATAAACTCCTAATATTTGTAACATATTTGTATTTCATTCCATTCCTACACACTATGGACGTACTTTGCCGCGCGGTTCTTTAATATTGTAGTATAATAATATAATAATAATAAAATTCTTTGTTGTACACCCGAAAATAAATAAAAGAATATATAAAAAGTTTATGTATAATCTGCGACCTTATCACTGAAGAAATAGCTATCTATTTCTTCCAGACAATCTTAAGGCGTAGAAAATCACAATACTAAATACATAAGTAATATATAAATATATACAAAGATATACAGACATACATTCATATACAGATATATATCAAATACACTAGACTTTATAGATATGTTGACATCAAAACCTTTACTTTTGGAGATCTGTCTGATTGGAACCAAATGATCAATAATTTTTTTATAACAAGTTTTACTTTTATGGTTTCATCGCTGTCCTATAAGTTTACAAAATTTTGTTATTCGCATTATTTATATCTTCTCTTATCAATAGATTCCATTGTTATATCGTATTAATAATATCTAACTCGGTAACAGTTTCCTCTAAAAATCTATGAAACATTGCAGACCAGGAAAATAAAATCAAAAACTATAGTAAAGCTTACGTAAGCGGCGAGCTCGTAAACTTGAATGGGACGTCCACCGGCCACCAATGTCGCACCAATATCGCCTAAAGCACTTGATGCTACATTTTTTAATCTTTACTTAGGATTCTTATCGTACGTGATGAATACTAAGAGATTAAAATATGTCATGTCAATTTTACCTTATATTTTTACTAAGAAGGGTGTACGAGGCCAATCGTGGTATATCGGCAGTACTATGGAAACGGAGTGTCTTAACTCTAGATTCTCAGGTTCCATCTGCTTATCCTGTTATATACAGAATACACCGTCAAGCCAAAAAAATATTGAAAAACATATCGGAACCTTAACAAATATATTTCTTTTATCTAAAAAACAATACATATATACTGTATTTGTGTGCACATACTTATGAAGGGAACCGTTTCGCTAAAGTCTCTTTCACAAGACGCAGTGAGGCTATGAAGGGGTCGAGTTATGTTTCCTACTTCCTGTTTAGTTTTAATTCAAACATTGTTATTGACGTGTTTCTGCATATTAGCTTTATAAACTTGGCAGGTTTAATTTTCGAACTATATATTTATTTATTACTAGCAACCCACTCGCGGCTTCGCCCGCTTAAGCCACAGAATTATTTACGTAATACACTGAATTATGTTCGTGTTTTGATATACATATAATGTATGTTTGCAATGCACAACGTTTGCAAACGTCTTCGTATTACTTCGTACGTATCTTCGCAATGCTCGCAATCCGCAATTCTCACATGGGACAATGTGTACGCTTTTAAAATAGGATCCCAGAAAACGTCAGAGAATTTTCTATATCACGATTTAAAAAAAATGTGATAAGACGTTTGTGTGTTAAAGGTTTTGTGTGTTACCAAATTAATGATTTTATAAACGATAACACGCCAAGGCGTGTTTCAAAGGTATCAATGTCACAGATAATTAAATATGTATTTGTATAAAATTGATTTTAGAAAAATAAGTCCCGCTGAGTTTCTTGCGCCGGTTCTTCTCAGGTCTGAGGCATTAACTTTAGTGAACTGGTGGTAAACTATTTGACATTCAAAAAATGAAGCATGTGACTTCTTATTTTGAATAAAATTATTTGAATTTGAATGTTGAACTTGATAAGTTTTATTTTTATTTCAAACATTCAATTGAAGATTCTTATTTGAGGTACGAAAGAACTAAGGTTTTAATAATTTTCACAATAGTAATCTTTCGTGCGTTGCAAACATACATTATAGGTAGGTATATTAAAACACGAACATAATTCAGTGTATTAAGTAAATACTTCTGTGGCTTAAGCGGGCGAAGCCGGCAGCGGGTCGCTAGTGAAATATATAACATTTTCAAAAATATATTGAGATGCAACTGTCAATATATTAATTTCTTTAAACTTTTGCCTTAAGGAGTCTTTAGGACCTAAGTTATAGTTATAGCTATATCGATACTTACAAAAGAATCCTAACTTATCGGTGTCTGTATATAGAAAATATATTAGAAAAATTGTTATTACGTACAATTAACAATGTAATAGAACTTGGTCAGTTTGTCTGTTTGTCTGTGCGTTCACGATAATCTCAGAAAGTGCTTAACAGATTTAAGTGCACTTTTGTAATTTGGCTAACTTCCCTTAAATATTTAGTATTCGTTTTATGTTGTATCCCGCCTATAGCAGGGTAGGTAGAGGGAACTTAGTGTTAATATACTTGCGTATGATATGTGACTGACGTGCGAAATGAAAATATGATTACATTACAATTCAATCCTCCAAGTGGGAATCGAACCCATAACGTCACGTTGCAGGCACAACTTTGTGCCCCTGCGCCGCAACGGTCTTTAATATTTATACAGAATGGAAGCTCAGCGTCAGCGCCAGCGCTCCTTTTACGGGGACAGTATATAGGATAAAATATTTTAAGCCCATACCTAAAGAAATTAATGAAGATACCTCAACAGTTTAGACGTAGGATTTTTTTTCATTTCACGATGTTTATCAATACCTGTATTTCGTGTGACGCAGTTACGCAAATACCAATAACGTAAACACATACTACTAAAGGTTAAACAACTTTGAACTTTGCCGCTAATACCTACGACTCGATTTCGGAATGAGGCGTATGCGGCGGTTTCCCTTTTATAGGCTTATGTATGTGTGTGTCTTTAATGACAAATAGTGTTTTATTTTAATATCAACGATAGTTTTATAATTTATTTTGTATGAAAAAAAAACTTTTTCATTTTTTAATTTTTTTAATTGTATGAGGATTTTATAGAGTAGTTAAAACTATAGTTTCATCTTAAGTGGTTCTGACAAAAACACTATATAATTGAGCATATTTAATATTGATAGTGATTTTTTGGTGAATAGATACCAATAGTTATTACAACACTTGCTAAGAAAGCATATTTTAGGTATCCTTCTCGTTAATACATTCGCATCCTTTTTTTTTTTTCAAATTGCAAAATAGTCTATGTTAATCATCATAATAGTGCGAAAATATTCAAAATGTTCAAAAATGTTGATAGTAATTGAAAATAATTATACTGCAGGAGGAGGAGGACCTTTATATGTACTATTTAAAGCTGTTTTTTATGATATAGGGCCGTTCAAGTAATACGTAAGCACTGTAGGGGGGCGGGGGCTGTTGGGTTTGCTTAGTTTTGACGTGTTCAATGAAATATTTTTAAGAGGATTGCTTATTTTTGATGACTTAGGGGAGGGGAGGGTCAATAATTGCAAAAAAACTACTTGAACGGCCCCTTAATAATGTAGAATAATATATTCTATAGAGGAATCACACATTCCTCTTCACACTTTTTATTCTTTAACTATAACACGTAAATATATTTTTTAGAGGTTACTCTATACTAAGATGGCAGCTCTATTCCCGCATTTACGCCCGATATATCGATATAAATAATATAAATATAAATCATTGGAAAGAAAAGGAGAAACGCAATTATATTGCATTTTTTTTTCTTTTTTTCGTACTTGAAACGTATTAATAAATTTACATACAATTCATTTGTTTTGAATATAACATGAAGTTTAATTCATAAAATATATTTAGTACTTCCTTAACATGATTATTTCATGTATTTTTTATATACAAAATTTTGATTAAGTTCTCTTGAGAAATATATCTACTGTAAATGAATGTAACGTACCTACGTGCCAATGATTAAAATGTATTGACATCACCACGTGATCCCGGCCTAGAATAGGATCATCCTGGTACTGGTGGTGTCGTAAGAAGCGACTAAAGTACGTGTGGTAGAGTCACGTTGCCAGCAATGGCATCACGCATGGGCAGACTCGACCGGATCATTACCACCCCCGGCATTTAAAACCGGCGTGAAGTAGTGGCTTCATGCCACTGCGTTTCGCATCAGGTAATGCCGGGCTCCGGCGCCCAACACACCTTAAAGGCCGGCAACGCACCTGTAGCTCCTCTGGTGTTGCACGGTGTCGTGGGCGGCGATGATCACTTACCATCAGGTGACCCGCACGCTCGTTTGCCTTGCCTTATACATAAAAAAAAAAAAAAACACAATATAAACTTTTATAAACTATAGCAACCAGCTCGCGGCTTCACCCGCTGAAATTTGTGAATTATTTGTTTGTTTGTGAAGTATTTTTTTGTTTAATAGCTCCCAATAGTTATTACAACGCAATCAAGGAAAGATCATTTTAGAAGGTTGTTTAGTTCTATTAGAATTATAGAAACTACCAATATTTTTATAGTGAATAAAATATTTCTCAAATAAAAAAAATTGCCTATGTTTTCCACCTGAAAAACACTAAGGGGAGAAAAAATATTAAATATATATAAATATATAGACACCACATTAGTATCGATACTGTACTGGTAATAATAATTGAAAAAATTAATATACTACGTACGGGATACAGATGTCCTTCTGTACTACGATGGCGGCTCTGTTCTATTTAGTTTGCACATTTTCCTTTGAAAATTAGTTATTGTGACATAACTCTAACAGTTACACATGGTATCATCAACTTTTTGTAGATATTGATATCTTCTATGAAATTGTAGTACATCACTTTGCTCTATTGTCAATAATTTCCACAGCGTACGCGATATAAGGTTTTTTTTGTATTTTTTTAACCGTTAATTGTAAAAAATTTTTCCAAATCGGTCCCGTAGATTCGAGGCCTATTCAATTCAAATAAAGAAACAAAAGTCTAATAGATTGTCTCAATAATTTTAGTGATATCGATGCACCTCCCCCCCCACCCCCGCAGAGTTACTCGCCACGGTGCGCGAGGCCACACGGCACACACTCCGCATTTTTTATTAATACATGATTTTCTTTAGATATTTGTAAATTCGTTATATCTTTTGAATAGAAAGTCCGATTTTATTAATTTAAAAAGTACTTTACAGGTATTGAAATTATCTTTAATAAAATATCATTTAATGGGATAAGGATTAATGCAGAGGTATGAATAATATGGTTTGATTATTGTCGGCACTTTTGTTAACTTATAAAATATAAAAAATGGTTATATTGTCATAACTACAGTAGTTGGACATATAGTATCGCGGACTTTTTTATAGATATTGATGCGCTCTATAATACTGTAGAACATTGTTTTGTTCTATTATCAATAGTTTTCGCGGCGCACGCGTTGATAGAATTGTTAAGATCAGTTTCTTCACACCTTGGGTTACATTGTTGCATTTTTATTAGGTATCTCTATTTTTTTTGAAAATGTAACATAGCCTATACTGGTCAGTGAAGATGCAGCTTTCTAATAGTGAAAAAAATATTGAAATCGGTCTAGTAGTTTTTGTGTGAAAACTATACAAACATACATACAAAAATACAAATCTTACCTCTTTATAATATTAGTATAGATGTATGTACTCATGTACATACTATATTTTTATACATTTATGTTATTTTTTAAATATAAAGAGGTCCGTATTGTTCGCGGGCTTTAATCTTAAATAAGTTAGAATCGGAGTGTTTTAACACTAGGCCTTACGTATATTGACTTTGCCTACCCTAGTAGATATGAGATACAGCGTGAACCTATTAAAAAACTTTAATTATTTATTGATAAAACTATTAAATAATTCTTTTAATAATTGGAATTCCTCAGCTTGTAAAGTAATTGATTTCTTAAATACACTTACTTTTCTTCATCTTTTATTGTACTTTTAACACACATAACTCGAGATCGTTAACTAAAGTCAATATTAAAAGTACAAACTCTACCAACTTAAATTAAATTTTATCGACTT
>DWLH01002023.1:0-11512 GCA_018249795.1 Heliconius telesiphe telesiphe | reverse complement strand
TTTTGTATTTCATGTATAACAAGAAGATTACAGTTTATTCTGAAGACCTCGCAAATAAGACAAATGATTGACAATACGAATATAAACCAACATAGCATTTGGAATTAATAACATATTTATTTTATTTACTTACTTATAACTGTATGAAAAAAGGGTCGTTTATATTATAAGTAGTTTATATTGATGAGATTTACCAAAATTTATTATTATTGTTTTCATTGCCACTATATCGTCTACTATAGGTATATAGCAGCATAGTCAGAGAGAATCTAATATTAAGATACTCTGTTTCTGCATGTTCCATCATATTTTCAAGACATTACTTATAATAAGATTATTACGTGATTATTAAGTGACGTAGTTCAATTCCTCGCTGTATCATGTTACCAGAGCACGGAAATATTAGAAATAATTAATTAATTACCCTGAATGAGAATCGAACCCACACGAATAATCACGTTTACAGCCAGACGCTGTACTACTGCGTCACAACGATCGACGCTTCTCTTAGTGCTGTCCTAAGCTCCCTAAGGAACCTAAATATTAGATTTATACCCCTCTTAGTTTCGGCTGGGCGTTGTCTGTTAGAAATAAAAGCTTTATTTTTGACGTGATAACGTCTTATAAATCGATGAACATCGTTGCACACACGAAAAAGCAAGTACTTAAAAGAAAAACACAAGTCAATTAAATACATCTTTGTCTCTCCTAAGCGTCACACATAACTTGTTTGGTGGTGCTTCCTGTAAATAAAAAAGTTAAGCGCGTAATGCGTACTTACTAACTTTCAAAGGTGACAAATAAAGGTACATCTCTGTCTGAGATGAGGAGCGTGTACTTTAAGTTGACGCTACCTCTGAAAGGGACCCACTTTCATGTTAGTAAGTACCTACGCATACAGTCTTAACTACATATTAGACTAATAGCCCCAAAAATTTCAGCTTTGCTAAATTGCACTACTGCTTTTTTTAGCATTGCATTATTGCTTTTTTTTAGCTTTACGCTGTATCCTATATACAGCAATCCTGTGTAATCCAGTTCCTATCCAGTTAGGGCTAACTTAGTGGTAAGATACTCCGTTTCATCAGAAATCAATGCCGCGCTTTGTCTTGTTATCGGAGAAAGAAAATAACAATATATCATTGCCCTTAGTGGGAATTGAACCCATAACTTTCGTGTTTTCAGTCAGTGCTGTGCCATGACGGCCTCTTAAATTTAGTGTAAAATTGTGATTTAATAATAATTAATACCCAGCAACCATCAAACAAAAACGTAATTTTTTTAAATATAACACCAATGACATCAATAAAAAAGGCGTAACTGACATGAGGTGTGCAATCCATTCTGTTAGTAACTGCAAATACCCTGGGTCAGATGGATTGCATAATTTCTGGCTTAAATGGTTCCGCAGTTCACATAAGTTGTACTTATAAAAGTTGACAAACTTAAGTTTGGATTTGTAGTTCATTGCATACAATATGCACTCATTTTTGTATGCAATGAACTACAAATATATACAGGATGGAAGTGTCAGCGCTCCTTTTACGGTAACAGCATACAGGGTAAAATATTTTAATCCCATACCTAAAGAAATCAATCAAGTTGCCTTAACAGTTTGGACGTAGAATTTTTTTTTCATTTCACAATTTTTATCCATACCTGTATTTCGTATGACGCGACATACACATACTACTACATAAATACTACTAAGCGTTGCCGATTTTCTACTTTTCCTTCATACAACACATAACCTTTTTATAATAAATCTAAACAACGTTCAAAACTCCTATTAAAATTGTTTAATAAAATCCTACTTTAAGGCAATTTATTACACCTTCTTTATTATGAAATTATTTAGAAATAATCCATGGATATTGAACCATCTACAAAATTATATTCAAAATTTTTAACACACAAAATGATATTGAACTACGATAGATAGGAGTTACATTTAAAATTAGTTTTACATCATCGTCGTCAAAACAATAATAATAAATTTTGGTAAATCTCATCAATATAAACAACTTATAATATAAACGACCCTTTTTTTCATACAGTTACAAGTAAAGAAATAAAATAAATATGTTATTAATTCCAAATGCTATGTTGGCTTATATTCGTATTGTCAATCATTTGTCTTATTTAATAAACTTAATTTACTTAACTTAAACTTAATCACTTTCAAGTTAGTAAGTACCTACGCATACAGTCTTAACTACATATTAGACTATTAATCCTCAAAATTTCAGCTTTGCTAAAATGTCGTAGGTCTGGAGGCCCTGGGGTCTCAGTCTATAAGCTAAGTGAAGCTTATAAGTTTAGCTTAGTAATAAGTAAATAATAAATATATATATAAAAGTTTTGCTTCACGTTTTTTTATTTCTTGCTAGTTAAATATACTGTAAAGAAACACCGTTTTACATGCTCCATCTGAATTCAAGACGTTGTCTATTGTATAACGGAATTCAACGCAGCATTTCATTAATACAATTTCATATAAAATTTAATGTAGCTGTAAAGCTGAATAAAATACCCTATTTAGAATCAAAGCCACAGCCATGGTTTGATAGTCAGATGCCCCATTGCGACACCATAGTATAAAATTTTTGGATAATTTTTTTTTTAGCTTCACGCTTCGTCCCGCACATTATAGAGTAGGCTGTAGGAACCTGAGAACTTAGTTTTGAAACACTCCTTCCACATTAAGACACTTCTGTTCCCCACTTTCCACTGTATTCTGAAAGCATTGCGTGTTGAGTGGTGGAACTCAACACTGGGCTTAGCCTCATCATCATCAAAGAAAATTATAAATATTTCATGGACCTTGATTCCCAATCAAACCCACTACCGTCACGCTTACAGTGGCACTCTAGTGCCCCTACGCTAGGGTAGCCTCAAAATAACAAAATTCAATAACAATATTAATCATAAAATACTTTGTGCCGTGTGATCCCGGCCTAGAATAGGATAATCCTGGTACTGGTGGCGTCGTAAGAGGCGACTAAAGTACGTGTGGTAGAGTCACGTCGCCAGCAATGGCAACACGCATGGGCAGACTCGGCCGGATCTTACCACCCCCGGCATTTGAAACCGGCGTGAAGTAGTGGCTTTATGCCACTGCGTTTCGCATCAGGTAATGCCGGGTTCCGGTGCCCAGCCCACCTTAAAGGCAGGCAACGCACCTGTAGCTCCTCTGGTATTGCACGGGATCGTGGGCGGCGGTAATCACTTACCATCACGTGACCTGAACCCTCGTTTGCCTTCTTTTCCATAAAAAAAAAATCTCCACTAGTCTACTTACAAACGTAAAATTTGAGCCCTCTTAGCATCTTAGTGGTGGTTACATAAGTAATTTACAGAGTACTGTCTTGAGCGCTTTTCTCGAGAATTCATTATTAATTCAAGATCCCGCTAGAATACTAAATTCTACCGCACTTATATCAATGAATTAATTCTTTTTAGAAAGGAAGATTATTGTCATTTTTTTGCTTCAAAGAAACAAAATGCAACGTTTTTTTAACTTGACGCTGTATCTCACATACATCAAAATTTTAAAATACTCATTTCGCCACGACGCACACAGGTGAAATTTACACGATTGATGGCCTATATTCAAAAAATAAAGTTACTCTTATTAAAAAATTGTAACCTAAATTACCTACAAGATTTCTTTGTCTTTTTATTGGTGGCTAGTAAAAAGCATGACACTTTTTATTTTATTACTTACATAGATCAACAATACAGTCATTATTTAAAGGAATGATCTAGTATTATTTAGCGTTATTTTTAAATCACGTTTGATATTTATTTAGTTGATACTAGAACTAAAACATTATTGATTCCACGCCTTCAGGTAATCGTCTTTACAAAATACGTTTACCTGCTGTGTCTACTTGCGACAACTGTACAAAACGAAATTATAAAAATATTAATAACCATTTTCAGACGATTCCTATTATACTAGTAGTATACCAATTATCCGAGGAAAATTGGTAAATATTTACTCGATGGATGAATGCAATGACCAAGGAAATCGACTACCTCAAAAACAAGTAAAGTCTTATCCTCAAAATTATATATTGAATACATAAATATTGAAGAAGATTTAAAAAAAAAAATTTTTTTGTATGGAAGTGGTAATTAAATAAATCTTTATTCTTTGCCCATTAAAGTAGAATAAACTCATAAAAATAAAATTTCCTATCAATTAAAGCAAAGACGGCTTTGAATTTTGCCACTTAAAAAGCAAAGCTTCCAGAATTCAGCAAAAAATGTGGAACGGAATTGTTTTAACACTAGCAGTCCACTTTCCTGCCTGCTTTGCGCAGGATACAGTTTGAATATAAAAAAAAGAAACTCAAATCAACCTATTCGGGTCCACTGCTGGACATAGGCCTCCCCCTAGGGTGCGCCAGAGCTCCCGATTCTCCGCCTGTATTTTCAGTTAAAACAGAATATCTTCTATCAATATACTGTATTAGTGTCTTTTATACCCTTTGTCTGACTTTCCGGGTTTCAGTAGCTATCCATATATTTAGTAATAAATTGATCGCTCAAAACTACACGGATTTTGTACACGTTAAGCTGATTGTATGGAATTTGGAAGTTTTTTGTGTATTTTTTTTTGTAGTTACAGTTTTTTTAGTATATACTTTTGATAATAGTCTACACTCAGTTCTCTTGAGGTTAGATTCAACGTGATAGCTGTAAATTCGTTACCGAAAAAGGGAAGTTGATAGGCAATAGGGCCGATGAAAAGTGGCGTTGGGTTCCGCGATACCTGGAATTTTATGAAATTATTACAACTATAATGGTACCCTTATCTGGACAATTTTCCCTGAAACGGAGCCTTTGTGTAGCGGATTTCAACGCCACGTTTCGTCTTACTATCAGAAAGGGAAAATTAATATAGTTATTCCCACGAGTGGAACTCAACCGTCACAGTCTACAATCACAGTATCAAAGTACTCGTCAAGACGAATCTAACGACCTCAAACTCGATGGGGCTGCGTCGTCTAATTGTGTAGTTCCTATGGCCACTTTCCAGCTGCATCATCAGACCCCTCCCTCCTGTAATGTGTATCCTGTAATTTATTTTGTTTACTCTTCTTATGTAAATGAACATAAGAAGAGTTTTACCTTTTTATTATTTTATTTACCTTTTTAAACATTTCCTTTTTTAATTTAATTATGCCACGAAAAAGTCGTTCAAATCTAGGTCATAGAACAAGAAATGCAAATAAAAATCGTTTAAATCTTACTAATGAAAGCGTAGAGGAGACGGAAATTGGATAGTAATTTAAATATATTTTCTTATTGTGAGAGATGTGTATCCATAATGATATTAAGGATAAGAAATCCTTTTCAATAAGTTATTAATTTTCTACGTTAAACAAAGATAAACTTTGATCATTACAATATTTCGAAATTACTGATAGTTTAAGAGAAAAGCTATATCGAATCATGTTTATCCCTTACTCTCAGTATATAAATAAGTATATTAGTTACTTAATGTAGATCAAAATGTTCTTTACTGTTTTTCATTTTAATAAGTACTTTAGAAGATTAGTAGCACAGATTTAAAATTACGGTACTAAAACATTCTTGATGTGTAACCCACCACGCATCCCCCCGCGCCTCGCGACATTTTGCTTATAAAAATGGAACCGCTGCACCCGCCTGGCTTCTTTCCCCCGGGCATGAAAAGAGGGCCTACTCATCATGTTGCCCAAGGCTGGGAAGAGCCCACAGCAGCCTGAAGGATACCGATCTATAAACCTCCTTAGCGCGGTCGCCAAGCTGTTCGAGAAGTTATTCCTCTCACTTCTCCAGTCACACATCCACCCACGAAGCGAGCAGTTTGGCGAGCGGGTATACCACTCTGGTAACACTACGCTGCAACAGCGACCAACCGAAAGGAGAGTACAATAGCAGTCTTCTTCGACGTATCACGCGTATTCGACCGCGTCTGGCACCCGGGCCTATTTCATTAAGTGCTCAGAACCGGCACCCACCAGCAACCTCCCTACCTCAGTAACAGGACATTTTGCGTGAGAGTTAAGAGTTCGAGTTCTTCCCCAGGATAGCATATTGTCACCTGCTCTCTACGCACTATACACTGATGACATCACAACGCCCTAGAGAGAGTCACTCAACGAGAAATCCTGCAGGTGGTCCAGAACTTCATCCTCCGTCGAGTGACGCAGGTGCCATACTACGTGAGGAACACCACGCATCACCGCAACCTAAAAATAGAAAGCCTGGAGGTACACATTGGTCGTCTCGCGTCCAACGCATTCCGCTGGGCCAATGTATCGGGTCACCTGCACCTAAGTAGCAGCACTCCGTGGCATACCCGGCCGCCCAAAGTCAGACGTCTGACGACTTCCGAGGAACTTTCTATCCTCCTCCAAATCCGACTCATGGGCCTTGCATTGAACCTTGGTCGTTTAAGCTGGGCCTCCCTCAGGAATCCGAGGGTCTCACCTGACTGAGTTAACCGCCTAGATGGCAGTTGATAATCCTTCCAATCCCCTCCCGCATCCCCTTACCTGTGTTTGCTCTAGAGCAGGTTGTCGCTTGAGACCACGGCCAGAGAGCCAACGCCCAGATGTCGTTTGGAGCAACTACGGAGATTGACTAGAGAATGCGTCAATTCTGCGCCTGGCTTTATAACAAAGTAAATTTAGAAGCGATTGCACGTATTTTGGAATTATTCAATAATTATAATGCATTTTAACGCGACATAGTTGGTTACATCTTTTGTTTAAGTATTTTTGGGTAAGAGAATAGTAAGTAGTCTGTTGTTTATAATTTCTTTCGTTAGAGTAAATTTTTCTGTAGTTTGTGTCAATTGTTTAAGTGTGTTTTTTTTAAACAATTGGAACATGCTGGTTGCATTAAGGTTTAAATAATTTTCACATTAGTAATCTTAAGTGCTTTGCAAACATAGGTACATTATATGAATAATTCAGTAGTTAAAGCGGGCGAAGCCGCGAGCGGGTCGCTAGTTAATTATAAAAAATACTAAACCAATCTTAAATAGCAATGTAGGTAGTATTTTTTATAAAAGAATTAAAAATCCTTATAAGTAATATGATAATACGATACCAAATAATTTTTTTTGAATAATATTTGTTTCACCATTATTTTTTTTTAATACAATTTGATGAGTGCTTTAGGACGCCTATTTAGACTATGCATTGAAAGTAGTATGTGGTAAAGAACCTTACATCATTACAATGAGTGAACACAACCATATATAACTGTCAACACAAAGCTTAACTCTCAACTGTAGATGCACGGTCTCACAGGCCGCTCCACTTTGCAAAAATCGTATGTACTACTTTTCTTATTTATCTAGACTTATTTCTTTCCTGGATAAGTATAAAGTGCTTGAAGATAATCAGTATGGCTTTAGAGTCAATAGGTCTATTGAGGATGCACTCATGAATTTAGTAAATACCGCCGTTCAACATATTGATAAAAAAATTAAAACTGTAAGTATTTTTTTAGACTTATGAAAAGCCTTCGACACTGTTTCTTTCCCTATTCTCCTTTCCAAACGGATTTCAACGGTGTATGACCTTTTTAAAAGCTATCTGAGTAAAAGAACCCAGTGTGTGTCCATAAACAATATAAAAAGTAGCGATCAAAACACGAGTATATCCTTCAGAGTGCCACAATATAATGTGCTGGGACCTATCTTGTTTCTAATATATATTAACGACTTGTGCAAGCTACAAATTCCAAATTGTAAAATTATTACTTACGCAGAGGATACTGCCTTGATCGTTAATGGTAACACATGGTCGGATGTACGTAAGCATAGTCAAAAAGCTCTAATTACTATAATCAATTAGTTATCATATAACATATTGACACTAAATATTGAAAAAAACCAAATTTATTACCTTTGGCGGGGGTAACCCTAGATGAAAATCTCACGTAGACTGAACAAATAAATGCTATAGTATCCCGATTAAGGAAACTCATATATGTTTTTAGAAAACTTAGGTCTAGCGCAACTCAAAAAATCTTAAAAATGGTCTATATTTCTCTTGTGCAATCTATTTCGAATTACTGCATTCCAGCATGGGGTGTAACATCGAAATGCACGATATTTCTATTGCAGAGAGCCCAAAGATGTATTTTAAAAGTTACACACAAACCTAGGCGTTTTTCAACTACAGATTTATATACAATTTGTAATGTACTGAGTGATCGACAATTGTTTATCTTGCAAGCTATTTTACGGAAACACACTTTGAAACGCAGATACAATCAGATAAAGTCTGTCCAATTGAACATCGACGTTTAGCCTCCTGAAATAAACAGTACTATTACTTATGCCCAACGCTGTATAATAAAGTTAACGAAAAATTTAAAGTCCACCGCTTAACCCTACGAAGGTGTAAAATCTAATGAAATAATTGGTTTTTAACATTAAATTATGATGACACAGAAAAACTTATCCGTATCCTAACAATATGAGACTTAAAGTTCAAATGCATACATAAGCACCCACACACAGACACATAGGCACTCACCCACGCACACATACTCACACACACACACACACACACACACAAAGGCATATACACGCACACACAAACACACTCACACACACCAACACACACGCATATTTTTATTTTACCTTACTTTATAATATATACTTTTTTTTCTATTTTATTGTAAATTTTGCTTTGTTTCATATATGTATTTAAAAAAGTTAGTAATTTATTTTTTAATATTAAGCAACGCTTGAAAGGTGGGCGTTAATAGCCGCGTTTCGCTAATACGTAAATTATTATCGTACAAATTGTTTCTTGTATAACTTTGCTAATGTTTGAAAATAAATAAAATATTGTACTGTCAGTATTTTAATATTTTAAGTTCAGAAGTAGATTATTTGTTTTCTTATGTTTAGTAGTGTGTAAACTTACAGGTAAGTATATTTAACATTTTTAAAGTGTTATTACACATTTAGGAAAGAAAAATACTTATTTAGAAAACGTATAAAAAATTTAACGTAGCGGGACTCGAACCCGCGCCTCCTGGTAACCGACCAAGCGCTCTAACCACTACGCTATACGTTCTCATCAAGCTACGTCAATTTTTTTATAAGCTTCTTACAACTTATTTATGTTGTTAGCATCTCTGAGAGGAGGCTTTTTCTTTTGGCTAAAAAGTTGAGATTTTGCAATTACCATTTTGTTCTCCGGGGATGGAGATATATTCTTTTATTATGTTGTCCCTTAAGAATATTTGACTAAAATTTACTAACTTTACTTAAAAATCTTGCTAGCTGCAAGCAATTGCAATTTACAAAAATATCTAAGAATAATAGTGGTCCATGAGACCTTGAGGCCTTGAATATGTTAAAATATTTTGACGTCCACAGTTAAAGGTTAAGAATAGTTCTTTTGTCTTTTTTTTAGATTCACGATCACTTCCGCATATAGCAGAGTAATCAGAAGGAACCTAGTGTGAAGATAATTCGTTCCCCACTTTCTGCAAAATTTTGGAAACTTTGCATGTTGAGTGACGGAATGGAAATTTAAACATTCTGATTAAAGTAGTGTGTCTGCCAGTCAAAAATCAATGAAAACATGTATATAAAGAGGCATAGATAGTATTTTAATTATTAGTATTCGTAATGATATTTTTGTTAAATATTTGTAAATATTTTCTGTGCTCCAAGCGACCGTACACCTCAATATTTAATATTAATTTCAGTTTGATACCTCCACAGGATTTCGAGACAAATAGTTTTAACAGACGGACAACAAAGTGATCCTATAAAGGTTCCATTTTTTACTTTTAAGATACGGAACTTTAAAAATGTACACTACATGTACCAAACATGCCTAGACTTGTGTCACTACACTTATTTTATTTAGTGTACAACCAAATAATAAACATCTCAAAGTTACTAAAAGAAGTATAAACAACAGTATCGCGAGTTTTCTCCACAAGTATTTATTTTTGCCATTTTAATGGCAAAGGAAATACTCCACAAAGATGGAAAAGCGAAAACGCGTAATTTTTTGAAATAACACTTTATATTTCTTTAATTTTGTAAGTGGGGCACCTGTGTCTTTGTGGAAATATTGAATTTAAACATTGCAGATGGTAGAAATGTGAAATAATAAAATTAAATTTGCTGTTTTCATGTGCTTCAAGGAAAATTTGCATGGCGTTGAGTCCCGCCAAATATCTCAAATTCGGGTGGTCAAATAATCTACTTTACAGCTCATACACCTCTGAGCAAGGTATGAAGAGAGAAACTATTGTCAAGTGACTCTATTCTCCGCGATCGCGATAACGCGAAACCATACTGGTTGAAAGGAATAACGTTTATGAGTTCGATTCCCACTTGAAGAGAATGAATTATTTTATATTTTCATTTCTTCGCTCTGGTAACGAGGCAGAGATAAAACACGCCTTAAGAATTCGTCGGAAAGTGGGAAACAAAAGTGTCTTAATGGGAACGGAGTGACTTAACACTATGTTTTGAAGTTCACTCTGCGCGGGATATTGCGTGTACGGGGAGATAACAATACAAAAACAATATGAAATTTAAAGTCTGTTCTAAGTTACTTTATTTATAGCAAGAAGCATAACTGAAAAATATAAAAGAACGAAGACTTTATATAAAATTTATTTAAATGCTTCGCCAAACCGATATATTGTTTACTAAGACGAACATAACAGGGAGGACTGAATTTAAGTAACCCACGATGCTACCATACTATGTAAGTATGCAGGTTATGGTGGGCCAAAATTTTTAATTTCTTTTTTTTTAAATTATAGCGAAAATATTGTTGTAGACACCAAAAAATTAATTAACCTTAATTTTTTATATTAAGAAGTGTTTCATCCCCTCTACATACTCTGCTGATACAGTTCGATTCTAAAAAAGTATATCTATATAAGTACGTACACGTATGTATGTACACGTTATTTTCCTTTTCCATTTAAAATTCAATTCTCAACTAAAAATTTTCCAGTCCATTCGTCCGAGGCCTTTCCGCATAAAATTAATTACGGTGACGTGCTCAACAGGTAGAAAGTACTGGGCGTCGAGAAATTTTCAGTTAAGACCCTATCTAAATGTATTTTGTTACAACTTAAATATTTTGAGAGTTACAATGTTTTTTTTTTCATATTGCAAAATGAAAAGTCTTTTTTTAAGTAATGTCTGATCGTAAAGGCTTTGATATTATATATATATATATATATATATATATATATATATATATATATATAATATAAAAGTTTTTTGTATATATTTTTTTATATAAAAATATTTATTATTATATATATATATATATATATATATATATATATATATATATATATATATATATATATATATATATATATATATATATATATATATTAATTCTTATATAGACATTTTAACATTATTGTGAACTGCAACAAAACTCAGTTTTTTAACATTAAAATACAAAATTGAAGTACAGGTACAGTATACGATGTTATACAT
>DWLH01002022.1:0-11515 GCA_018249795.1 Heliconius telesiphe telesiphe | reverse complement strand
CGCTACCTCTGAAAGGGCCTCACTTTCAAGTTAACAAGTACGCATACCGTCTAACTACATATTGGACTAATAATCCTCAAAATTTCAGTTTTGCTAAAATTACATTGGTCTGGTGGTTCTGGGATCTCAGTCAATTTTTTTTTGTGTTCAGATCAAAAACATACATTATATTTTTGTCATGTAACTATTAATATGAAGTGTACTTTATTAAATATAAATTTGGCGTAAGTGTTTTTTTTTGTACTCACGTAGGTAATTGTTTACATCATGATAATTAAAATGTGTCAATATATAGCTAATAATTAAAAAAAAAAAAAAGATTAAATATTAATAAATTTCTGTTTCCGTTCTGAAATTCACTATTTCTGTTTTATATTCGTTTAGCATGATTTGTTTCCAATCTATTTTCGTCTATAAAAGTGTCAATGTTTGTCGGTCGAAAGTGGCCTTTTCAATGGCATTGGCGTTGTGTGAGCGGTCGTCCTGAAAAATGCGGCGCAAGTAGCCAATTAACATGCGGGATAGTGAGGCCGGCGTCTCGGCGCCTCTATAAATATCACTGTACGCCGAGCGGTGCCGCAGCCCCGTAGCCACGCCGCCGCCGCCAGCGACCTACCAACGCAATACTGTAAAGACGGTGTATAATCTCGACATCCAATCTAACACACGGTTCAAAACGTAGTCCGACAATAATATGTTTACCTACCTATCTATATAGGTAAGAAACAATGTGATATAAAATATATTTTGATTGCCGGTTTATGGATTCAACTCTTCAATTAGCATATTCACGATCATTGCATGACTCATTAGTACTTCGAGAAGCTCCAAATGAGGTATCCACCACATGAGCAGTCAATAAAAGCGCAACGACCGAATTCGCGTACGTGACGCATACGAAGATATCATTAGAGTAAAATACATGTTAGTCAGCTGGTGTGAACCACGTCACATGTGTTTAAAGAACTTTTTATATTTGTCTCTTTTAAGATGAAATGTTAGTCTATTCCATCCCGGAAGCGAGGCCTGTCCCAACGCTGATGGCAGAGCGGCGTCATCAGAGGTTTACACTAGATGCCGCGAGTGATCGCGCTATTTCTGTCCACCCAACAGTTGAATAACCTCCAATCAACTATTCGCACTTAGTTCGCCTACGAATCCTAGTAGCACAGACTAGGTACAATCAACTCTATGTAAATTGTGGCACGAAAATTACATTTGAGAAACTTTTATTTTTATTTTGTGGGCAACTTTTAATAAAATTCCGTTTAAGCAGTTAATTATTCAATAATTAAGAAAACGTTAATATTATTATTAAAAAAGTATTGAGAACACATTTAAACAAAAGATAAATAATAATAATCAGCTTCACGCTGTATCCCGCACACAGCAGGGTAGGCAGAGGAAACCTATAGTTAAGACACTCCGATCCTCACTTTCCGCTGAATTCTGGAGGCATTGCGTGTTGAGTGGCGGAACTCAACGCCGCGCTTTGCCTTGACACCAGAGCGAAGAAACGGAAATATACATTTAAATAAATATTTCATTTCCTCGAGTGGGGATTGAAGTAACCAGTCGCTTTTACAGTCACGCTTTGTATCCCTGGGCCACAACTAGCCTCTTTTCTAACAAAATATAATATTTCTAAGTACATTATAACCCCTCTAACACTCTATATGAGAATCTCTGAAAAAACAGTAATCGTAATTATTAACTAATAGAAGAAAATATTACTTCAAAAAGAACATATAAAAAACTAATTTAATAGTATACACAAGATTGTTGTGAAAAATTTAAATTAAAAACAAGTCTAAAAATTCCTTCTATAATAAAGTAAAATATTATTTGTTCCATAATCAATAGATTTATATTATAATATTAGATAATTATTATTTATATTCTATAGACAATTTATGAAAAAATCCAACATACAAAGCAAAATCTAGTTAAGTTGCAGCTCAGTTTTCAGATAACCTTGTCATTCCTGGTTAAGTTAGCATGAGGTGCTTGCGTGACAATAGGTTTATAAGTCGCTTATGTTGTACATAACAATCATATTAGTAGTATAAAGCCTTAGTAAATGTAATACAGCTTAAAATAAATACAATTAAGGAAATACCAGCTAAATGTACCTTGATGTGTGATTAATTACAGCAAAAGGAAAATAACAATGTTCAATATTGAAACACAATATTCTTCCAATAGTAATATGTTTATTTCATTTGTTTCACTGAAACAGTATTTTATAAATTAATGGGAATAATATTTATAGTTCAATGGATCAAGCCATCAAAGGATCTATTGAAATATTACATACTTTTACCACTTTCATTAACTTGTAGTATGTACATAGAGGTGAATTACAAAAGTCCATGACCGAACGTAATAAATACAAATTTTTAAAAATAAATACTATTGAAAGACTGAGGTAGATATTTGTAGATGTTGGAGTTTTAATGTGTGTAAATTAATAATATAATTTAAATTAATTTTAATTTAATCATTACACAATTTAAATTATTTGTTAGTCCAATATTATCAATGTGTGTAAAGTCAAATAATTGCATTGGAAGAACCAACAAACATATTTGGAAGATTGCCAAATGGACGTAAATATGTATAATAAAAATATTCTCAGGAAATTGTATTCTTTCAGTTCATACTTCTTTTAAACAATAGCTAAAATAATTTGATCTTTTCTTTGTAAATCTTAAAAATGTTTAATTTCATTGAATCAAATAGTTTTATGGAAGCACAGTAAAATTTTTATATAATCTGTATGAGAAATAACAAATGAATAGCAACAGTAGTCAACAATTGTTTTACTAAATTAGAAAGCAAGTTCCACTATAATGTGATTTTGGATAAGGAAAATAATATTATTCAATTGTTTTTTGAGTGTAACATTTTTTGAGCTGCCTTTGTGCATCAGAGTGTGGAAATGAAAATAATCATTTCTCAAGTAAGGTTTGAATCCACATGATCATCACCTTTCCATACAGACACTGTTCCACTGTGCACAATGGTATCACAGATTTTTTAAAATAATGTAAAAATGTCTGTAATATTTGCCCAGATAAAATAGCATGATTATTATATCAATAAAGTCAAAAAGTGTAATATACATACTTTTAAACACTGTTGTTTTGCTGAAATGTAAATAAAATATTGGCATAATTAGCTTTCATTAATTGTTGCCTTTTACAATCATACTTTTGAAAATTATTAAATATATATATATATATATATATATATATATATATATATATATATATATATATATAAAATTTATTATTTACATTATAATTTAATCTTTGTCAATGTCCTTTAAGATATGATAATGTTGTTAATTAAAATATAATTCAAGTTAAATGTCTGTAATTGAGTTATTACAAAAAAATATTTTTTTGTTATAATATTTATAAAAAAAAATCAATTATAAACAATATAAGTTAGTTAATAAATCAAATAATGTTTACTTAGTTCATCCACTGATCTCAATTACTTTGACCCAATCACAAAACTATGTCATGCATTCTGAGATTTAGGAAGCTACAACAAAAAACAGACCTAGTTTCTATTTTATTATTAGATTGTTACTTCTTTACAATTAGCCAAGGACACTTTTTAGCATTTGAATTAAAAATTGTATTGTCACTTTAACCAGGCTGTAATTGTTGCAGATGTAATATATTTTCAAATATATATTTATTCAAATGTATTTCTATTTATTATAGTAATATATAATTACCCTTAACTTAAACATTTAACTTATATGCATAAAATATATATTCCATTTATAAAAATTGTGCTAAATGAGAAAAAAAAAAATGTCTATATGTAACAATTATTCAAAGAAGTTATTTTCGATAAAATGTTAAAAATACATTCTCGATTATAACGTTTGATGAATCACACACCTAAATGTTTACAGCAGTTGGTATCGCCTGCTGATGTCATGTAAGCTTGCAAAGGCTCTCAACGTCTAAAGCGACCGTGACTTCTGTCTTGAAAGCACGTACAGAAATTCCACGAATCTTAGGACTTATGATATTTATGAACGTCGAAAATGATTACAAGTTCCAATCCTTATGGTACTTCTATTCTTATGTAATGGTACCACAATACAGTCACCTGTATATATTGACGAATATGGATAGTTTTAAAGTTTGGTTGCAATAGTAAAATTTAAAGCGTAGGAGTTAAATACCTTTATTTTATGTGTAATCCAATATCCTGAAGAATGTGGAAGTCTTATAATCACACGAGCAACACTGTCAATCATGTACAATAACACAACATCACAAAGCAGCACTACACAATTTTTCACTTCTAATTGATAAAAATTGTGAAAATATCACATAATGCGCCATTTTCGCAATAAATCCGTAGGACAGCAGACGGCACTCGCTGCCATCTTTTTTGTCAAATGTCTAAAAACTAAATATAGCGCTTTAAACGAACTCTAGTGTTATTTTTAGAAAGTAAATTTATGAACCCTCTGTAACGACATCTACTAGCGATTTATAACAAAATTCAATGTTTACTAGATGGCATAAGCTTACGAGTTATGTAAAGTCAAGAATATTTTAAATACAACAACAATAGTACCGCAAAATTGTTATAGATGGCGTTGAAGTTTCATATACAAAACTAAATACTAATGAGATTGGCTCTATCTATTGGCAATGGTGAAACATTCCTCGTATTTTCATCGCTATATAATAAAAACTTGACAAAAACACTCCTTGCAAAAATTAATATAACATTGTTCTATTAGGAGAAGAAATCATGAATAATGTGAAAAAAGTACTAAAATTAACAAAATCAAACTTTATCATTCCTGTTATATACCTAAGCTTGAAAGTTGTTCGGACAGTTAGTATTTTGTGGGAAAAAACATGTATAAATAGTATTTTTAAACTATTTTTATACATTACAGAACATTATAATATAAAATTATATATATACAAACTACAAAATTAGTCAGGCCATACGTAACCATGCGTCATAGTGCGGTACACGTTAGCACCTCTTGTTAGCGGCTGCGGTGAAAGTGCTTGTGCAATGATGCAAACATCTGCAGCAGTAAACGGGAAACGTTTATTACACTCTCAATGACATTCTTGTATAATTGAACTTGCATATTATAACAAATTATTATAAGATATTTAGTTCCGTGTGTTGATTTTTTCAAATGAAGTTTCGATTCTAATATTTTTCTGTTATAGAAAAAACTTTCGAAATATGCTGTCTAGGCTTTGCTATTAACTGAAGCAGATTATACACTTACTGGGGAATAGAGTGTCTTAATTATAGATTCCCGCTGCCTACTGTGCTGTGTGCGGCGTATATAATCTATATATATAAAAGGACATGCACCTATATATAAATACACAGGGAGGAAGCATCTTTTACGCAATTCAACATTACCTAGGACTCGATTTCGTGAATGAGGCGTTTGCGGCGTTATTTTACAACACTGGTTCCCAACCAGTGGCCCGCAGAAGATTAAATATGGTCCACCAACGATTTTAATTTTAGGACTGGGGATGGTGAGGTGAAGTTTCTGTTTGATTATCACAGTAAATATTTATTATACCTACATGCACAGTGGTCCCTGCTACCAAGAATGATGTAAAAGTGGTCCTTGATCAAAAAAAGTTTGGGAACCCCTGTTTTACAATGATAATTTTATTAATTAATTTGTTTGAAAAAAAAAAAAGAATATTTTTTGAAAAATCTATTTTGTTTTAATTGTATTAGGTTTTTATAGAGTAGTTAAAACTGTGGTTTCATTTAACGTGGTGATAATAAAAACACTCTGTATACTTAAACGCGTAAAATATTATTCAAGCATATTGTTTACGGTACGTAAGTAGGTACGTTACACGTTCTGATTTTTTAAAATCAATATATTATATTAATCAGCATGTTGTAATAATGTAAAATATAAATTTGAAATATTCTTCTGTAAGATCTAAAAAGTTGAAACCGCAGACAGATATACCTACCTAGTTATAAATAATTTTAATTAAATCTTTTAAAGAATTAAAAAAGATTACTACTTCCACTGCGCAATTACAGTTGTATCGATTTGAAATCATCTACTTACTATAATGTATACTTTAAGTGGAATGTAACAGTAACTCAGCAACCAGGAAGGAACTGCGCTATGAATATTAAAGGCTTTGTGTAACCTGTTTACGCAATGTCTACATACTCACGTAATTAAGCTGATGGCTAAATAAGTTTAAGATGCTAACCAAATTAGATAGAAAGTGTTAAGAATCGTGTAGAAGTTCACTTATCGCTTTGCAGTACAATGATGATTAATTTATTTTAAAAGATTTTAACATAATAAGATAATTTATTAATGATAAATTGACGTCAGTGGCGACAAATGAGTCAGAACAGGACTTCAAAAGGAACAAAGACCTAATTGGAAAGTCTATATTTTTAGTATAATACTTTATTTATTTATTCCGTTTCTACGGTATTGCGTGATGTAATGTTAGCATTTCATAAAATATCTTTATTTTTCATAAATACTTCATATTGTTAAGATTATGAAAATATGTGAGTAGTTAAAAGATATTCAACGTAAATTATTACTTTTTTGGTAACTATATTAAACCTAATCTAATGCTTTTATTATTATAATGACTTTTAAAAACGTCAAATTTTAACATAAAACTATGTAGACTATGTTGATTAATCTTAATTATTTAAAACAGTTTCCGTGTGAAAGTTTCTTAAGCTCTTATATATGAAGATACGTTCATATGTACGTATGTATTATATATATATATATATATATATATATATATATATATATATATATATATATATATATATATATAATTATTATTTTTAATAAAAATATATATATACACATATAAAAAAAATAAAATAAAAAAAAAATATTTTATTATATTTTTATTTATCATTATATATATATATATATACTTTTTTTTCTGAAAGTACTGAACCGATTTACTTAAAAGTTTCACCAATTGTTTTAACTCAACTTAACTACTAAAGATTGTTTTATCAAAATCGGTTCATTAAAAAAAAACCTAGCTGCCTATTGATGACTGTTGATAAAAGTATATATTTTTGAAGCACTATTATACAATATTTTATACAATAAAGTAAACAAAATTGAATTGTTAGTGGATAACCTTCATAAATCATAACAGTTAAGTTTAAATCGTAATTAATTCAACACAAAGATAAAGAACGATTTGATCTTCAAAGAGATATCAAGCAAATACATAGATTTTTTTGGTTCGTTCGTTCGTTTGAAATAAATCTATATAAAAATGCCTAAAAACATAATTTCTACGTGTACTCTGTAATAACTACATATTTACCAATTGTACATTTAGCAAATAATATGTGTACCTAATTTAAAAACTGTACAGGAGTGAATATGCAAACATTACAGTTATTTTACAAAGAATATTATGAATCCTTACCCAAATCAATAATTTAACATTTAAGGCTGTTTCTGAAGCTGTACATTAACTTATTAGGTGACATCAGCACATTTAACAGAGCTTTAAAAAACATAATATAGGTAAAAAGAACGTAATGTTACAAAAATATATACATATAATAAATAATTAGCTTTATGTATATTTTATGAATATCAAATATCAACATTGGTCGTATTTTTTAGTTCGAAACAATCAAAAATTACGATAATGTCGTAAAAAAATCACATTAGAATATTACAGATTAAAGTAATAAAAAAATCATATTAGAAGTCATTATAGTTGTCAATCAATTCTGCTTATTAAATAAATAATCATGTATTTTAAGCGGGCGAAGCCTATTAAATAAAACATGCTTTATTTTTAGATATTTTTATATAAACCTTCAAACAATTACTTCTATTTTCTTCAAGCAACAGAAAATATATAATATGATTGAGCTTTATAACACTATTAAGCTGAAATAAGAGTGTATAGTTGTTACAGAATAATATAGTCACAAAAAAATCTACATATATGTACTTACTTAAAAGCAAAAAATTAATGAATTTCCACTTTTTATACTTTAAACAGGTTTACAGTTTCTTATTAAATATTAAATGGCCTTAAAATTGTAAACAATACAGTCAAAGAGAGCATTGATGTAATCGCAATGCATGTAGGGGGAAGGCACTTTTCTCTCGAGTTTCTCCGGCAGCGCGCGCGCAGTCCCGGCCGCGACGTTGCCCCGTGCGCTCTATGTTATTTTTTTTTAATGTCTAATAATTCGAAAGTAAACAGAACGAATCGGTGTTACACAGTGTTACATTGGATTGCTGTTAATCTTTGTGTCTTATTGCTTGACATTCTTGGATTATATACTGAAACATTAGAGCGGATAAAGAAGAACGACTTTATTTTTTTACCAGAGAACAGAGATCTGTTAGTGTAACTGTAAGGTTTGTTGTATATTTAATTTATGCTGAATATGTTCATGCAATAAACAGAAGCACGCAAAGTACTAAATTACTCTAGATAATATTATGTTTGCGTTAACTTTGTGTAAGTAAACAAAGACAATTTAGTGGCAAACTGCTCATCTTCTCATTAAAGCATACACTTTGTAATATTGAATAAACTATTATTTCTTGCGATATTTTGAAACACAGGCTGTCCTAAGGTGCCTAGGCGTAACCATTTTATATATGTATTTATTGTGGTACACCATAACGGTCGTATCTACTTTTTATCTTCTCATTTCGATAATGTCATTTACATGAGAAATTAAATAATAAGAAATGTTATATAATATTAACAGGCATTAGTGAACAAAGAGTTAACACGTAGTATCATAGCCTTACAATTCTTGTAAAATATATTATTTGTAAAAAAACCTTATTTTTATTAATTTATATATATCCGCACTATAATAAACTTTGATGTCCACTATTTAGTGCCACTTATGTACAGACAATATTAAGAAAAAAACTTTAAAATTCCTATAAAATAAGTCCATAGGATACTGTTACAAAATTTTTATAAATATTTCCATTCAACGTATATAAATTGTATTTCCAATACAATATTGGAAATACAATTTATATATGGATTCATTTTGAGTCGAGAGAGTAGAGGGAGTCCTCTACGGAGAGTAGTAGTTCTTCCGTAGACTCTAGTTCGTAAGAAAAAAAATGATTACCAAATATCTTTTTTTACATTTTTTATCTTAATTTTTTAAAATATACCTATAACAAAACACATTTGTTTGTACCATCAAACTGTTTACCTTATTTATTTATAATTTATTTTTTTCTTTATTATTTATAGTTTACTAATAAGCGGAAATCAAGATAATAAGACAAGAAATAGGATTGTATGTATATGTAGGTACTGTCTTGCAAGTAGGATTGTCCACAACTTCTTTTACCGCTATTGTCAAATATTATCTCACGGCACCAATTTGCAATATAAGAACTTATTGAGGTAATTAAGACAAACTTATCCTCGTTGATACCTATATATTTAAGATGAGATCATACTATTAAGTAGCAAATGCTGACTGGCATACAAAAAATATTGTAATGAGTTCAACATATTATTTATAGCTATTTAATATTAACGTCGTACACACATGTAAACATGAGCTATCCATCCGTAATAAGTATTGATCATTCGCAAAATTTCCTACGTAGTAGTTACATATAAAATATATTTATAAATCCAAGTTTATAAACATAATATAATAGTATAAATGAAACCACCAATGCTTCCGTAAAATGTTGACATATGCACTCTATTTATATGAAATGAATTACACATATAAATTTGGAATTATTCTTTCTACGGAACCAAAAAAAATCATAACTAGTATGATGAATGATAATCTTTTTAGAGTACTTTCTGTCAAATTTCACACAAAGTGAGTAAGAACTTACAATACAAACATCTTACAATACAAATCCTATAGTGGGTGAATCGGACTCGAACTTGACATATACTTTTTATTTGTAAGTAAAAATAAGTTAAATTAAAATTTCTCTTTGTAATAGTGAGTTTTTTTAGCTTATATAGTTTAAATACGGAATAAAGCAATTACCCACGACAAAGTAGGGAAGTGAGATAAAAATTATTTTATCCATTGTTGTTGTAGAACAGCCGCAGTGGTACCAATAAAAAAACAACTTATTCGCATGCGTAACGTAGAACAATCGAGTGGCGATAGTGTTGAAACAACGCGTGATTTATTTATCAATCGGGTTGCGTTTACGAAAGTGCAATGCAACAGTACAGTGCCTTGATTAGCGTATCCTTAGGCTCTGACCTATTTTTTTTTTTGTAAAAAAGATTGTAAGCTAGATTTGATAAGTGTACCTATGTACATTTTGTTCTCGAACGTTATATAAATTATGTTAAATTTTCTTATTATAATTGTTAATTTTAAATTATTTTTAGACTCCATTGTAGCGCTCTTGGCATCTTCTAGATTAAGTTTTGAAATATAATATGAGATATACCTACAAGTGTAATTTCAGAAAATTCATTGTCGAAATAGACTTTAGATTGGGAGCATCTGACCGTGATCGCGACGGTTGTGGGTTCGATTTCCATTTCTTCTCACTGGTAACATTACAAAGCGCTACCCAATACTTATGCTCGAAGGGACCGTAGATCTGAATAATTTATATTAATCCCATCTTGATACCTCTTCGCAGTCTTGAGATAAATGGCAGATGGACGGCCAAGTGATCCTATAAGAGTTCCGTTTTACCTTTTCAGGTAAGGAACCCTAAAAAATAGACTTTGCACCTATGAATTGTATGAAATGTTTTGAAAAGAAATAAAGTAGACAAAATGTAGTGTTACGGTTTACCAACTAACACACGGTTATAATTGACAAAAGAGTGATTTATCAATTTTCTGTCGAGTTCACTCTTACTCAACGAAAATATGTATATATTGAGATACGTAAAGTTAGATAAAAATCATTATACAATTTAATAGCACCGTTTAAATATATTTAAATAATGACACGTAAAATCAAACATTATGGCACATGTAAACAATGTTACAATAAAAATTCCGAGTTATTTAAGTAATTTCCCACATTAAATAGACATTGTAAAAATGTTTTACTTTTAGATTTTTTCTTCCTTATCATGCATGGTAATTGATATTGTGCGTAATGAGTTTTTGACAGCTTTACGATATAAATATTTTACTATTATTATTTTTTATTAAAAGTAAAGTATTTAGGTACTTATTAACACTTATAATAAAGTACCTAAATACTCTAATTTTATTAAAAAAAAATACATTTGTAAAGATAGGAAAACCCCATCAATTGTACGCAGCACCTGCACACGAGGGACTATTTATATTCAGATAATGGCAAACTAAAGCAATCACGTCTAATACTCAAAGCCACATTGCATAAAATAACATAATAAATATAAAGAGTAATAAAATGCATTAACATTTTTATATGCAACAAATAACGACCAACGACTAAGCATTATGCTAAGAACGATATTACGTAA
>DWLH01002021.1:0-11516 GCA_018249795.1 Heliconius telesiphe telesiphe | reverse complement strand
ACTTATATATCATAAGTTAAATAAGAAAAATCCAAAAAGGATGTGATGGTGGAGGTTTATATTTTATTATATATTTAATAATATTTTGGTGTTGGTTAAGGCCAGTCGTGGCGCATGGGCACAAAGTGTGACTGGAAACACGACTGGTTATGGGTTCGATCCCCACTTGAGAAAATTAAATATTTTTTAAATTAATATTTCCATTTCTTCGCTCTGGTGTCGAGGCAAAAGCGCGGCGTCGAAACCCGTCACTCAACACGCAATGCCTCCAGAAAGTGGGGAACACAGTTGTATTTTGGCAAGCTTTAACTTTGAATGTTTGTTGTATTTCAATCGGTTTGTAAATAAAAAAATATAATTATTTTTTTCAGCTTTATGTTATAATTCCTCGAACACAACAGGGGAGGGAAATCTAGTGTTAAGACTCTCCGTTTCCCATTTTGCGTCGCATTCTGGAGGCATTGCGTATTGAGTGGCGGGATTCGATTCGCGTTTTGTCTCTACACCAGAGCGAAGAAATATAAATATAAATTTAAATAAATACTTCATTTCCTCGAGTGGGGATCGAACCCACAACTAGCTTACAGTCACACTTTGTGCGCCTGCGCCACGAGTGGCCTGAAGTTATAAGTTGATCAACAAATAAATTTACGATTACGATATTAAATAAAAAAAAATCTACATATGGTACCTAAAATTATATTATTATTAGAAAAAGAAAGTAATGCAGATGAATAAATTAATAATTATGTTAATAGCTCGAGCGGGCGAAGCCGCAAGCGTATCACTAGTAAAGGATAAAAGAATGTTCATGTTCAAGCATTAATATTTATATTACAATCTTATCCAGAGGCTTAGAGAATCAAACCTGGGATATTTCAATTACAACAACTAGAGTAAGCCAGATCACGAACTCTTAACTACTTGTTGATACTGATATGGAAAACCAATAAAACCGCCACAGTTGGTCACCTAAATCATTCGATGCAGTAAATAGGTCGCGACCTCGTTACTGTTGTGTACTTGTATGTGTTTCCCTACCATGGCTACGGTACAAAGTACTTATTTCATCATATTGGTTTAATAAAGATTTTGACTTTGTCTTGATTTTGTCGTAATATCTAATAGTATTATATTTAATAATATAATATTATATCTAATATTCTGTCGTAATATATATGCTTGTACTTTTTTTTTTCATTTAAAGGCCAATTGTGGCACAAGGAAATAAGCGTTCGACTTTAGAAGCTACGGTCGTGGGTTCGATGTTTTTTATTTTCTGTTACTCGTTCTAGTAACGAGACATAGCCCGGCGTTGATTTCCGTCTATCAACACGCAATGCCTCCAGAATTCGGTGGAAAATAGGGAATGGAATGTCTTAGCACTAGGTTCCCTCTGCCTATCCTGCTGTGTGCGGGATATAGGGTGAGGCAAAAAAAAAAATCTTCACGTCATTCACGCATCCCATAAAGTGTTGTGATAAAATATTATTTAATTTAATACTATCGTAGCACAATTTTACGTGATGCGTCAATTCCATTTGGAGCAATATCTTTTTTATTTTTATACTTACATTATCCTGCATATATCAGAGCTTTTCTGTCCAAATTTCAATGGTCAATGTGCCTATTGAGTGGCGGAAATCAACGCCGCACTTTGTCTTCTTACTAGAGTGAAAAATTCTAAAACTTAACTCATCTTATTTGCCTGGACAGACAAAGAACAGCATTAAATTACCTAACGCGTTATATTATGATTTTTGACTTTTTGTGACTACTGTGGTAACTCACAATTACAAATGTTTGATACTCCTTTTAAATATTCTATTATAACTTTTTTCAAAAAAAATACCACAGAAACACAAACATACATAAACCCAGATTAGTCCTAAAAAAAATTATATTCTAAAATAAATTTAACAAAAATAGTATAAAATTTTAGTATAGAAAAGACCTAATAATAAACACAATATTATCAATTTAAAAGACGCAAGAAATATCAATACTTTCTCCTTAAAAAGGAATAGAGTATTAAAAAATAAATATCAAATTTAAACAAAAGTAATAAAATAATTAACTTTCTCCTAACACATATATATCATATAACGTATATTATTACATCATAAGCAAAAATTAATAATTCTATTATATAAACATCAAATTATATAATTTAAATCAATTGTTTGACGAAATTTTAAACGATTCGGCGTCACAGAGCTTACTTACCTAGCGTATTTTTGCAGGTGCTGAATTCGTCTTATGAATCGATATCGACCCGAATAATTGTAAACTATGTTACACGCGTCTATTATATCGATTATTCGACAATAATCGAGACAGCTAGCTGATCCACTTCTCCGTGTCAGGGACACTGTACATTGGTCTTGATAGCTTCCACATATTGTTGCTATATTATAAGAAACGTATAATGTTATATATATTTTTTCTTGTTTTAATTATGCATAAATTATTATTTTATATACAATATGAGATAATAACAAAGGATTTACCAAACTCCATTCCATAACCCCAATTTAGTTTTTCATATTTTCCATAGTTTTATACGTATTATCTGGTGACCGTCTTTGGGCAGTTAGTTGCCTGTGGTTACTCAGATATGGACCTGTGTTCCCACGCAAGTCTTCTAAAGGACCGGGTTCTTTTGAACTCGAAAATTATGAAAGAGAATCATAAGGATTTAGAACAGTCGGTAAGTTTATTATGTTAATAGGAAAAACATTAGGTATATTACATTCTATTTTTATAAATCTATCGTAAATATTTATAAATATTATATGAAAATTAGAGTTAAAATGTGAACATATTATACTAAATAGGTTTAAAGTTTCTTAATTTATTGATAGTAGGACAGTGTCTGGCTGTAAACTCGCTGGTTGTGAGTTCGATTCCTATTTGGATAAATTAATTATTTTCATATCCTCGTTCTGGTAACAAGACAAGTGCGGTTTCGAGTTCCACCACACAACAGGCTCAAACATTATTCGGAAAGGGGGTAACGGATTCGGTGAAAAGGGATTAACCCTGCTATGCGGGAAAAAACAGCAAAACAAAAGAATTTGAGGCTTAATTTTCAGAATTATTAAGCAAAATGTACGTAATGTATGTAATGTTGAGGCCGGTCGTGGCGCAGGGGCACAAAGTGTGACTGTAAATCCGACTAGTTGTGGGTTCGATCCCCACACGAGGAGATGAAATATTAACTTAAATTTATATATTAAATTTCTTCACTCTGGTGTCGAGGTAAAGCGCGGCGTTGAGTTCTGCCACTCAACACGGAATGCATCCAGAATCCGACTGAAAGTGGGGAACGGAGTGTCTTAACACTAGGTTCCCTCTGCCTACCCTGCTGTGTGCGGGATACAACGTGAAGCTGATTTATTTATTTATTTATATAAACAAAATGTAGTTACATAAATATGATTTAGAGCATAATATGCCCACACCTAAAACCACCATTATAATCACTTAATTTACTTTGTAAAAATGTATAACTAACTTTATATTGTGTAATTATTATTACTGACCAGCATCTAAAATTAATATTTATTATTTAAATAATTATTTACTCAGAATATCTATTTTTATATACTAAGATATTGTTTTGATCACGTGTTAAAATACGGTCACGGTTCACCTAATTCAAACGTGATGGCGTCTATTGTTACAGAGTTCATTATTGTTATTAACCTATATTCTTATTGAATAAATATAGTACATTTATATTATTAATCAATTCGTCCTATTTTGATATCGCGTGCAAATTTGGCTATAAATCAAATCAGCTTCACGCTGTATCCCGCACACAGCAGGGTAGGCAGAGGGAAGCTAGTGTTAAGACACTCCGTTCCCCACTTTCCGCCGAGCTCTGGCGGTATTGCGTGAGTGGCGGAACTCAACTCCGCGCTTTGCCTCGTCACCAGAACGAAGAAATGAAAATATAAATGTAAATAAATATTTCATTTCATCGAGTGGGGATCGAACTTATAGCCAGTCGATTTTACAGACACACTTTGTGCCCCTGCGCCACGACTGGCCTCATGAAATTTTACTATAACTTTTCGTTTTCTTTACTTTAATTTTATTGTAAGTAAAGGATTCGAATGGAATCCTTGGGGAGTATAGGAAATCACTAAGAATATATTCAGTTCTTTTCATGTTTTGTAGATCAAACACACGAAGTTTTTAGCTGTCACTCATAAACATCATCTATTTTTTAATTTGCTTGGAACAGCCAGATATATAATACATATATAGTAAAAACGTGAATAATATAATAAATATTAAGAATATTTTTTTATTTATACTTAAAAGAGTGATACATAAAATTAAAGTTCAATAATGACTATTAACATATATACATATGTATATATACTTCAATTTTATGTATGATATGAGGTAAAAGCCCGGCGTTGAGTTTCGCCACTCAATACGCAATGTTTCGAAAAATTCAGCGGAAAGCGGGGAACGGAGTGTCTTAACACTAGGTTCCCTCTGCCTACCCTGCTGTGTGCGGGATACAGCGTGAAGCTGATTTTAGTTTTCATTTTGTGTTTGTGTGTATATAGTTTCTACAATCAAACGCCTTGTTCTACGTTTCATCTCAACAAGGGTAAACATACGTGGTAAACATTGCCTCGTATGAAGATTTATATGATGTAAATAACTTGAAGTTTCAAATTATGATTAAATTTAATTTTATGTGAGGACCGTGGTCCGCCTCGTGAGGCGCTCGTGGGGTAGCATGTGCTACCGATATATCAATATTAGTGTAAAATATCGTAGTGCATTGTATATGTTTATATCAGAAACCGAATATTAGATTCTAAATGTATGTACTGATATTGATAAATTTGTATAAACTCTGTTAATATAAGGATGTTTTACTGGAAATTCTTTTTTTCGTGTAATAGTTTATCGATAAGCTGTATCCCGCGAAGTGCGGGATACAGCGTGAAACTATAAAAAAATGTAATTGAAGATATTGAATTGATGCGTGGACCGTGGTCCGCCTCGTGAGGCGCTCGTGGGGTTGCATGTGCCAAAATCTAAACACAACAGTCGAGTCGTGTCGAATATCGTAGGATTGCATTTCATATGTTTATATGAGAGACCGAATATGATTCTAAATGTTAAATATACTAATATATTAATTAATTAGTATAAACTCTGTTATTGTAAAATAAGGATGTTTGACTGAAAGTTCCTTTCATTGTGTAATATTTTATTGAAATATTTAATATTTTCATTTCTCCCCTCTGGTAAAGAGGTGAAGCGCGGCGTTGAGTTCCACCGCTCAACACACAATTCGGAATTCGGATTCCGGAATTCATTGGAAAGTGGAGAACGGAGTGTTTTTAACTCTAGGTTACCCCTGGATTTATACTGTATCCCGCACAAAGCGGGGGTCTACCCCGCATACAGCGTGGAGCTAAATAAATTAGTAATTGAACATGTTTAATTTTTTTTAAATGACCACTCACTTACGAGTCATGCTTACTGCCACAGATCTTAAAACAAACGGATAAAAAAGTCACTGGGGCTTTTCTTTGAATTAATAATTAACAGTTTTTCCATTATTTATCACAAGTTATTATACTTTTGGTTTTGGTTCTTCTAATTGCCAGATAACTATATTAAAATTTAAATAAGTTAAAAAATAATTTCTTGAAATTCTCTTTCCATTTTACTAAACCAATCACACTATACAATACAAAAAACCCACCAAAATCCTTCGTTCTTCCACTACAACATTAAAGTCTTAAATTTTTATTTAATTTGCATAACATATATATGCTATAAATGTGGTTTATTGTAAGAGTACACGTTTCCTTCCTTTTAGTCAACGAATATGAAATATGATTAGATGTTATGCGTCAGTATATTCATTTTTGATGTTAAGAACGATATAAAGTCTAGGAGGTGTCGGAGATAAATTGATTGTTCCGCTTTTGTAAAATCTATGAAAAAAATATATCGTCGGCTTAGAGTGTATCTTACATACAGTCTATTAAGTAAATTCTCAGGAGAGACAAAAAAGTATAAATGTAACCAGAAATTCCAATTTGATCTGGATGGTGCCCTTTTGTTGCTATTTGATATGGCCTAAAATAAAAATTTGGTCGGTCGAATCACGGTTCGCCGCGACGATTATCGCGGTATTCTATTGTCAAAAAATAACCGAATAGTAATACCTAAAAAAAAAACGAAAGTACTATTTGCCACCTGAAAAATAAAAAAATAATAATAAAAATGTTTTTTTTTATACAAGATAAAAATTACTAATTGATTATTATATACGCATATTATCAGGTTCTTACAATTTCAAAAAATCACTTGTATTCTTTACTATATGAAATAAAATAAAGATCGATTTTGTATTTATTTATTGTTTTGAATGTATTAAAATGTACGAATACATGACGACAAAAAAAAAAATTAGCTGATTTATACGGTAAGCCAACGATATAGTCAAAGTTGTTATAAATTTCGTAAATATTATCATAGTTTAGGTGGTTTTGGTAAAAAAATATTAGCGGAAATCCACGTGCGCCGAGTTCAATCTCTAGTAATTTGCACCGTTTTTACATTCATTACTTCCTTGTTATGTGAAACAACTGCTCTGCACCTACTACCTATATAACTCAGTTCTCCACTTACCATACAATTTAAGAAACATTACGCATTGACTGGCAGATCTCAACGGTGCGTTTCGTATATCAAAGCGGATTTTTTTTTAAATTTAAATATAATCATTCCTCAAAGTGGAAATCGAACCCACAATCATCTCGTATACGGTTAAAAACAGTTCCACTGCGCCACAAAGGTCTTTTTCAACTATCTATCAACTATATACAAATATCTTGTCAAGAGAATCACTTACAAAGTGTTATGTAATTTTCTCAACACGATCTAAAAACTGTCGTGACCGTAATATTCTTAAAATTTTATTGTTCAAAAGTAAAAAGCAAAACAAAGGTAAAAATTTTATGTCCTAATTTTAAACTGTTTTTTTTTTTCAATGTAAAGATATTTTAATACTGTAATGGCACGTGTAAATCGATATATTATACGTTAAAAGAGGATTAGAAGAGATATTTACGAGGTTTGTTTTGTATGTTTTTTTTTTGGTTTTTGTAACATATAAATTACAACAAAAAAAAATTCAATATTTTGAAAAAATCCGTTGTCACATATCTTGCCAAGAATCCTTTATATTCTTTTCATTTATACATATATGCCTAAAGTACATATTTAAAATATTTTAAGGCATATGATTTTAAAATGTAACATGTTTAATATTAAACCTATTAATAATTAAATACTTGTCGTTACTTCATATTACATAAATAGCAATGAAACAAAACAAAACGATAATAATATTACGTTTTAGTTACATATTACATCAAAGAATAAATTGCAATGAGGTATGGCAACAATAATAGTTTTAAACCATTTCTATTTAGGAAGAAAAATATGCTATATTATTAGTTTACAAAAAAGGGTGAATATAAAAATGAGTAGCGCTACGATTGCAAGTCTTATGACCGATTACATTCAAGCTGTGTAATTTTTTTTTTGCTTTACATTGTGCTCTACACATAGCAGGGTAGGCAGAGGACCCCGGGACCTAGTGTAAAGGTAGCCCACCGAGTGGGAATCAAACCCAGGACCGTCGTCGTGCTTATTTATTGTCAAAGTAGTCACTTTCCTCTATTATGGTTACGGTAATGACCAGAATCAACAGCGTTAATGTTCAAAATATGAAAAAAAAATTACTAATAATAACGCTTAAATAAGAATGTTACATCGAGCCCTTGGCCTATATATTTAATTTTTGTAATATATGTTGGTAAAACGTGATTGCATGTAATTACAAACTAGTATTTACAAGCATCAAACTACAAATTATTATTTCATTATTTTCTATCTGTGTCTTTAGACATATAGTAAAATTATGTGAAAAAATAAATTGGACCCATTTTTGAAAAACTTTTGAAATTTCGAAATGATAAGAGTGTTGTTAGTTGGAAATGAAAAGACATGTAAAAAGCCAATATAAATCAAATCAAATCAGCTTCACGCTGTATCCCGCACACAGCAGGGTAGGCAGAGGGAACCTAGTGTTAAGACACTCCATTCCCCCCCACTTTCCGCCAAATTCTGGTGGCTGCGTGGCGGAACTCAACGCCGCGCTTTGCCTCAACACCAGAGCGAAGAAATGAAAATATAAATGTAAATAAATATTTCCCTTCCTTGAGTGGGGATCGAACCCACAACCAGTCGATTTTACAGTCACACTTTATGCCTCTGCGCCACGACTGGCTTCAAAAAAAGCCAATATTTTTTATTTTTTTAGCTTCACGCTGTATCCCTCATATAGCCGCCGAAGGCAGAAGGTGTCAACAGATTCCGCTATTCATTTAGCTCAATTTTCAAGATATTGCGTTATAAGTTTGTGATATTTTTCAATAATGCATTAAGTTTCACTTTAATTAAATTAATATTATAAAAAACAAAACAGCTTCACGCTGCATCCCGCACACAGCAGGGTAGGCAGAGTTAGATTTCCATTTCTTCGCTCTGGTGTCGAGGCAAAGCGCGGCGTTGAGTTCCGCCACTTAACACGCAATGCCTCCAGATTTCGACGGAAAGTGGGGAATGGAGTGTCTTAACATTAGGTTCCCTCTGCCTACCGTGCTGTGAGCAGGGTTCAGTGTGAATCTGATTTTATTACATCTTTAAGTATATAAAACAGTTGAAATTATCAAAATAGCCTTTCAACCATATTTTTAGACCTAACAGAAAAGAAAGTTAGCTCTTTGAAGGGCTTCTTCAACACAAAAGACACTTTAAGGAAAACATTTTACTATCTAAATATAAAGTTACCAAATTGCAACATATTGTTTTATATAATCAAATTAAAAATTTACTTTGTTTTTATTTAGCTTCACGCTGTATCCCGCAAATAGCAGAGGGAACCTGTGAACCTATTGTTAGTCTTGTTGACTTAAAAAACTACAGTTTATATATAAAACAAAGGTTTCAATGATTGTACAATAGTTCCACAAAAGGAATCAGGAAGCTGCCAAGGAATTTCTATAGGTAAGATACAGGTTTAAAAATATTGCATTTGTATTAATTACTTTGTCGCGTCATAATGTAGTTGCGATGTCATTTACATTATCGACATATTACGTAAGGGAAAGACTAAATATGGTGCGATTTTTTAAAATAGTTTTAACTAATAATACAGAAAAAAATTAAGATTTCCTAGTGTCAAGACCCTCCGTTCCCTACTTTCCGCCGAATTTTGGAAACATTGTGTGTGGAGTGGCTGAACTCAATGCTGCGTTTTGTTTTGACACCACAGCGACGAAAATGAAAATATTAAATATTCCAAAATAACAATAATCTATATATATAAAAGGACATGTACCTGACTGACTGAGGTAAGACGCACGCACAGCAGTAACCGCTGTGCGTAGAAACGTGAAATTTGGACAGATGTTTATTTTTATAATCTGGACATCCACTAAGAAGGGATTTTGAAATATTTTGACCCTAAAGGGATGAAATAGGGGTTGAAAGTTTATATGGAAAAAAATTAAATCGGCACCGATTTTAATAAAATGTTAAATTCAGACTCCTAAAAATATTTCATTGAACACGTGTTTCATGGTTTTTTAGAATTCACCCCCTAAGGGTCCAAATAAGCGCGCGCCCACTAGTTTCTATTAAAAATAAAAAACATATATTTAATTTAGTATTTAAGTAGTTTCTGGAATTGCGAATTTTAATGTAAGCAACTTACACCATCGTGGCGCAGCGGGAGAGCATTTGACTGGAAGCGCGATGGTTACAAGTTTAATAAACACTTTAAAAAAATAATTATTTAGATTATTTCTGCTGTTCTAATAAGATCAAGAGTCTAAGTTCCGGCAATCATCGCAATGTTTAGAACTTGAGAGAAAAGCGAAGTGTCTTAACACTAATTCTCCCTTACCCCTATCCAGGATAAAGAGTAATGCTGAAAATAAACGATTTAATTAAGATCATACCCTGGATAAAGCAAGTATCCATTATATCTATAAATACAATTTAGTATTTTATATTTGTGAATATTTGTTTGTAGTAGTTTAAATTAATATTTACATAGTAATGTGCCTTTTGGCGAATGATTTGACACAAATTGTAAGTTATTCCGTTTATTTACCTCAGATCTGTACTAAATTACGCACAGAAAATAAACATAGACACAAAATTCAATTTTAAATTATTATTCCTATATAATGTGAAAAAAAATAGAAACATAAAAATATTATTGTAGGATTTGAACCCGCGCCTATCGATATTCGTCTCTCTTACGTTTGGCTTGGTTGGTGGAACGCTTAAACGGTTTCCAAGGTGCAGCGGGTTCGAGTTTTGTTGCGTTCAAATTTTAATACGTTTCTAAAAAACTCATTTCGTATACAAATATGGAGGATATTTCAATATAATGAATTGGTTGTAACCAGTTATTATGTACTTCTTTTTAAAGCAAAAAATATTTACAATGTAATTCTGTATTTTTTTACTATTTTAATTATATATTTAATTAAATATTTCGAAATATTAATTAACTTAATTAGCTTAGGGTAATCATCGATTGATACTTATTATACAATTAAAAAATAAATAATTATAATATAATATATTATATATTCTTTGCCTTACCATTTTAAAGAAAAAAACCCTTCTAAGATCACTTTATTGTCCGTCTATCTGTCTGTCCGTCTATCTGTCTGTCTGTCAAGAGCTTTATCTAAGGAAAGCTCGGAGATATAGAGTTGAAATTTAAACCATATTATATTCAGATTTACGGTCCCAGTATTTGTACATTTACTTTAAAAAAAGATATGGTCGTTTATATCACAAAATATGCTTTCGATTGATCTAGAATTATGAAATTTGGCAGCTAGTATCTACAAGCAGTACTAGTTCAGGAATCTGAAAACTATACATTTGTGGTTATATAGTACAAAATAATAGCCTTAAAAGAGGGGCTAATTTTGACTAGTTCAAGTTAGATATCAGATCAAAGGGCTAAGCTAAGCTTGAATTTCAGAAAAAGCTCGAGACCTCCAAACCTCAAACCTCCTCCGTTTTGTACAGAACCTTAGGTGGGCGAGCCAGACTCGTACTTGTCCGGTTTTTTTTTATATCTATCTCAGAGCCTTGTCTGTATATCTTAGAGTCTTGTGAATATTGGAATTAATTAATTTACATTTTAACTAGAGGAAACCCAATGTTCTCATTGTTCTAAATTCAAATTTTCAAATTCAAATAATTTTATTCAAAATAAGAAGTTAGATGCTTCATTTTTTGAACCTCAAATAATTTACCACCAGTTCACTAAAATTAATGCCTCAGACCTGAGAAGAACCGGCGCAAGAAACTCAGCGGGACCTATTTTTTAAAATCAATTTTAAACAAATACATATTTAATTATCTGTGAC
>DWLH01002020.1:0-11518 GCA_018249795.1 Heliconius telesiphe telesiphe | reverse complement strand
GTGCCACCACTGCGTCCATTGCGGGGAAGACACGGCGCAACACACGCTAGCCGAGTGTGTAGCTTGGGAGGAGCAGCGCCGTGTCCTCACAGATGAAGTAGGGGGCGATCTGTCGCTGCCTGCCGTATTGCGGAGGATGGTTGGTAGCGTAGAGACTTAGGGCGCGGTGGCGTCCTTCTGCGAGGACGTGATTTCCAAGAAGGAAACTGCAGAAAGGGAGAGGGAAATCTTGATTCCCTTTTCCGGCCGCAGAAGGCGCACAGGGCGCAGGAGAATTGCGGACAACGCCCTTTTCCGGCCCTCATGAATGGGTCTAGGGGCGAGGGACTGAGGGGGGAAGTCCTCGCCCCCTATTCGATAGACCCGTGTCGTAGGTACGCGCGGGTGTCGGCGCGCGCCTCTGAGACGATGCACGAGTTAGCTCACCACCTCGCTAACTCGCGCAGGAGACGAGGTCTGGACAGACCCGGCCAGCACTAGTGAGGGGCTGCGGATGAATGTGGACTCCCCCGGCCCCGCGCTCACGTGCGAGGTGACACCGGGGTGGTTTTAGCTGGTAAGAGTCCGGCACGCCTCTCCGTCTTTCTCCAGGCGGAGGCAGTCCATGAGGATTTCTCCACGTAAAAAAAAGGGTATCTGACCCCAGGAACTTAAAGCGCTCCTTGAAGTAAGAAGCTGTAACATGATTGCAAAGGATGGCATAAAGGAGAGTGAGGGCGTGCAAATTAAGCCTATATTCTATTGACAACCATTTAAGTTGACTACGATACTGCTGACTGTAAAGGAGTACGTAATTTAGACATTTGTTTAGAGCTACCGAATATACACACCTGAGACTTGTTGGGATTGATAGAGAGCCCAAACGATTTACTCCAGGAACTAATAATTTGTAAGTCGGAATTAATTTTATTAACTGCATTTGGTATATCACTTATCGCTGCAGTTGTATAAATTTGAAAGTCATCGGCGTGAAGGTGGTATGATGACGATATGTGTTGAGTGAGTGTTAATGAAAATGGAAAACAGTAACGGTGATAGTACACTACCTTGTGGGACGCCAGCGTTGATACAGCATATTGATGAAACGTTTCCGTCAAGCTTAATACTTTGTCTGCGTCCGTGAAGGTAAGAGGAAAACCATTCAGTAGCATTCGAAGAGAAGTTAATAGATCTTGAAATTGCTAATAGAACATCGAAGTCAACTGTGTTAAATGCATTAGAAAAATCTAGCAGAACAAGTAAAGTCACTCGCTGGTGTTCAAACCGTATCTAATATCGTCACAGACTTTATTAAGAGCTGTAACTGTGCTATGCCCAGGACGGAAACTAGATTGGAAAGGAGACAGTACGTTATTGTTGTGTAGGAAAAGATAGATTTGCTCGTGTACAATACGTTCAAGAACTTTAGATAGAAAAGGCAGTATGGGGATAGGACGATAGTTTGAGAAGGATGCTGTCGGATTTAATTGACAACACATGCTTGCGAAGCTCAACTAGTGAAATAGGAGAGAAAAGGAAGGGTTGGATTGCAGGATTAGATTGTAAAGACAGGGAGTAAAGAGTTTTTGCTTTAGTGCTATTAGCCGATACATTGACAGTGGTAAAAAATTGATTCAGCGAGTCTAAATCCGTACAGTTGTACAAGTTAGCTGAATCATTGCGCGCCGGTCCCCTATACTCATCGCGTTCAGGAATTTCTAAGTACTTGCGGAACTGCTATTGTTAATTGACGTGAGAATAAAATAACGTCGTGCGTCTCTGCAAGTCTTGTTATATCGGTTCCGTAGTGTTTTGTACCTTTTCAGATTTGCGTCCGTAGGATTTTTTTTGTATTTTGACTTAGCAGTATTACGTTTGGACATAAGTAGTTTGATATCTGTAGTTAACCACGGAGCGGGGAGATGTTTAATTTTAACAGGCTGGAGCGGTTCGTGAATATGGAAAAGCTCTGTCAAAATAGAATTGAAGATGTTCAATTTGTCATTGATATTACCGGCACTAAATATGCAATCCCAGTCAATACAAGCAAGATCGTTCATGAACTTTTACTTGTCGATGTTATTAAAACATCTACGCATCACAACTGTCGGCTTCAGTTCTGGTGCACGAATTTTATGTGATAGGTAGAAGAGGTCGTGATACGAAAATGCTACAGCTGATATTTGACTAAAGCTTGCAACACGTTCCGTTATTGACACGATCATGAGGTCTAACAAGGATGGTGCACAACCAGGAAAGAAATGGGTAGCGTTTGTAGGAAGGATATTTAAATTGGCACTGTTGATAATATTTTTTACCGATTTGCACGGGAGTCGTTCTTAATCAAGCATGTGTTGAAATCACCCATTATAATAGAGTGATCAGCCCCTGGAGCATATCTTTCTAACAAATCCTCAAAAGCATCAAAGTAATTTATATGTAGGTTGGGACTATAAAGGACACCAAGTAAGACTTTGTGAGTGCCAAAGAGTTTGAGTAGGCAGAAGGTGATTTGTGTAATATTGAGAAAGGAAAATGACTGCGGAAGTAAATAGCCACTCCCCCACCACCCTTCTCAGTCCTATCATTGCGTATGAGGTGAAAACCTGGCAGAGGAAATGCTGTAGATGGCAAACCTGGCTTGAGAAATGTTGATAAAAGAATAGCGTGGATACTTTTTAAATTAAATGAGTCGATCAAATCTGGATAATGCGCTGGTAAACTCTGCGCATTAATGTGCACAACATTAAAATTTTTAGGGAAATTATTAAACTTGTTTTCTAGGAGGGAGCTGAGAGGACCCGAAATGCTATAGAAACCTATAGAAACTACAACACTAAATGTATAAAGTAAAATATAAATGGGTAAAATATATATTTATAAATATAATAAATAAAAAAGAAATCTATATACAATATATATATAATATTTAAGTATTTATAAATAATTTATATATTTAAGAAATATATATTGATAAAAATATAATAAAAAAAAAATAAAAAAGATTTTAAGTACGCTAATAAAATAAATAAATGTATATATCCAAACTTCATCCACCTGTCATCAGTGTTTGTCATTAAGAAAAACAAGACAAGAAAGAAAAAAAAAATATAAAATTAAAAGATTAGCGTGTAACGAACCGGATGTTAGTGAGAGTACTTGCTATATCATCTGTGGTGACAACACTGTCAGCTGTCGTAACAACGTTTATTTAAAAATTCAAAGTGACAAATATTAAATATTAGACAAATTTAATGGGTAAAACTAACTTTGAGAGGACATAAAAAAATATAGAAATAAAAATATGAACATTAAATATACAAGTTAAAAGTAAAGAAGAGTTGAGTAAAATACACTAACGATCAATATTACGATAGTAAAACTGAGAACAAACATGAATCATTATCACTATAAAAAAATAAAAATAACACCAACAGTTACTTTTTTACAATTCTCCTTGTGCGGACTCCTCTCCTTGTGCTGTAGCGGCTGATTTGGCCGTAGGAGGTGCTCCTCCTACGGCCAAACGGATTTCTACGGAACGGATACGGATTTCCTTGTTCTCGGGTTTCAGGATTAGGGGAAATAATATCAAGCTCAGCACACGAAACTACGCTATGACGCTTGTTGTCCAGGCCAATTACAATAATATTTCCACCTTTGGTCCAGCATTTGGAGATTCCAAAGCGTTGTCGAGCCACCATAAAAGCTTCGTGCCTGGTTTTTGTTAAAAATTCGGAGAGAGTGATTCTAGTATTCTTAAGGGAGGCCTTCGAATACCAGATTTGATTCCTTAGAGACAGATCGCGAAATTTGAACAGAATGGGTCTAGGCTTCCCTTGTGAGAATCTTCCCAGGCGCTGGCATCTGCTAACATCATCAGTACATAGATCAGGAACTTTAAGATGTTCAGCTAAAACTTGCATCATTTGTGGAGCAGTGTCACTGTTTTTATCTTCTACAACACCATGTACTAACAGAATTTTCATTCTACTATGCATTTCAAAGTTATCACACTGCTTAGTAAGGAGCTGAACTTGATTCTGAAGACTTTCAAGGGCATTTAATACAAAGCATCTGAACATATTGAACTGCACTGCTATGCTAGCAGTTGCGAGTTGTTTGTAGAATTGAATTGTTTTTGGAACTCCGTCATTTGGGAAGTGAAAAATAGATATAGAGAACCCTAATAAAAATGCAATGCGCTGCAAAAACTATTGATGATAGAACAAAACAATGTTCTACAGTATTATAAATCGCATCAATATCTATAAAAAAATCCGATACCATATGTCCAACTACTGTAGTTATGACAATATAACCATTTTTTTATATTTTATAAGTTAACAAATGTGCCGACAATAATTAAACCATATTATTCATACCTCTGCATTAATCCTTATCCCATTATTTTATTAAAGATAATTTCAATATCTGTAAAATACTTTTTAAATTAATAAAATCGGACATACCATTTAAAAGATATAACGAATTTTAAAATATCAATCTAAAGAAAATCATGTAATAATAAAAAATGCGGAGTGTGTGCCATGTGGCCTCGCGCACCGTGGCCAATAACTCTGCGGGGGTGAGGGGGAGGTGCATCGATATCACTAAAATGATTAAGACAATCGACTAGATTTTTTGTTTCTTTATTTGAATTGAATAGGCCCCGAAATTACGGGACCGATTTGGAAAATTCTTTTACAGTAAGACGATTAATTGTAAAAAAATACCAAAAAAAAAACCTTATATCGCGTACGCTGTGGAAATTATTGACAACAGAGCAAAGTGATGTACTACAATTTTATAGAAGATATCAATATCTACGAAACGTTGACGATACCATGTGTAACTGTTAGAGCTATGCCACAATAACTAATTTTCAAAGTAAAATGTGCAAACTAGAACAGAGCCGCCACCGTAGTACAGAGGGACATCTAAAATATATATACATATTTTATATTCTGTCAAAATGAATAGCTTTAAACTTTGCATACAAAGGTATCCCGTACGTAGTATATCATTTTTTTCAATTATTATTACCAGTACATTATTGATACTAATGTGGTATCTATATATTTATATATATTTAATATTTTTTCTCCCTTTAGTGTTTTTCAGGTAAAAAACAGACATTTTTTTTATTTGAGAAAATATTTTATTCACTATAAAAATATTGATAGTTTTTTTAATTCTAATAGAATTAAACAACTTTCTAAAATGATCTTTCTTCTCATTTTTATAAATATATTATATGTTATTACAATATAATATATAAGATATTATATGTTATTTTAAATTTTATCCTAAAATAAATAATATTTTGATCAAATTTATTTTCTAAAAAAATTTACAGTGCCCAAAAAAGCTATCATGTCTCTATGAGAATATAAATAAATAATTATAAAGGTCAGCTATTTAATCATTACACCATTCACACATGACGAAATGAACATGATAATTTTTCTAATGAAAATCGAAAATGCCACCATGGTTTTAATAATTTTCACTTTAGAAATCTTAAGTGCGCTGCAAGCATACATTATTTATTAAAACAGGAACGTAATTTCCTGTACAGAAACAAACAAATAATTCACAAATTTAAGCGGGTGAAGTCGCGAGCTGGTTGCTATAGTTTATAAAAGTTTATATTGTGTTTAGATGGATCACGTGGTGATGTCAATACATTTCAACCATTGGCACGTACCTAACGTTACATTCATTTACAGTAGATATATTTCTTAAGAGAACTTAATCAAAACTTTGTATATAAAAAAAATACATGAAATAATCATGTTAAGGAAGTACCAAACAAATGAATTGTATGTAAATTTATTAATACGTTTCAAGTATGAAAAAAAAGCAATATAATTGCGTTTCTCCTTTTCTTTCCAATGATTTATATTTCTATTATTTATATCGATATATCAGGGACGTAAGTGCGCGAACAGAGCTGCCATCTTAGTAGAGAGTAACCTCTAAAAAATATATTCACGTATTATAGTTAAAGAATAAAAAGTGTGAAGAGGAATGTGTGATTCCTCTATAGAATATATTATTCTACAGGTTTAAACAGTACATATAAAGGTATCCTCCTGCAGTATAACTATTTTCAATTACTATCAACATTTTTTAACATTTTCAAAGTGTTATTCCACACTTAGGAAAGAAAAATACTTATTTAGAAAACGTATAAAAACTAACAACACTACTACAAAAGTGCACTTAAATCGGTTAAGCCCTTTCTGAGATTATCGTGAACGCAAAGACAAACAGACAAACTGACCAAGTTCTATTACATTGTTAATTATCCGTAATAACAATTTTTATAATATATCTTCTATGTACAGACACCGATGAGTTAGGATTTTATTGTAAGTATCGATATAGCTATAACTATAACTTAGGTCCTAAAGACTCCTTCAGGCAAAAATTTAAAGACTTTTGCATCTCAATATATTTTTGAAAATGTTATGTATTTCATTAAATGTAAAAACATTAATAATTTTACCAAAATTGGTGACGTTGGTTTAATAATATTAACAACAGAAATAGGCTTAATCTTAGTGCACCTGTAACTCGGTTACATCGAATCCACAATTCTCACATGGGACAATGTGTACGCTTTTACAATAGGATCCCAGGAAAACGTCAGAGAATTTTCTATATCACGATTTAAAAAAAATGCGATAAGATGCGTTTGTGTGTTAAAGGTTTTGTGTGTAACCACAAATTAATGATTTTATAAACGATAACACTTGGGAATGAAATGATCACTTCAGTCTGTTTCAAAGGTATCATTGTCACAAATAATTAAATATGTATTTGTATAAAATTGATTTTAGAAAAATAAGTCCCGTTGAGTTTCTTGCGCCGGTTCTTCTCAGGTCTGAGGCATTAACTTTAGTGAACTGGTGTGAAAGTTTAATTCATAAAATATATTTGATACTGATTATTTCATGTATGTACCATGATTATTTCATGTATTTTTTATATATACTCTTGATAAAGTTAATCGAACTACTATAAATTAATGTAACGTACATACACATTATTAAAATATATTCACATCACCGCGTCATCTAAACACAATACATATGAACTTTTATAAACTGTAAACTCACAATCAGAATTTATTTTCCAATTACCTTTTTGTACATTTTGTATACATCGCCATTTGCGCTCATCCTGACAAATAAACAGACAGACAGACAATAATTCAGCTGCGTGGTTTTTAGCTTCTTTAATCGATATTACTAACTTAACCGAAATATTTTTTTAATATCTTTCGTGTACAGAATTGATATGAAATTATCATTTTATTATATAAATAAAGATGAAGTTATTTCCCATATATTTCTTTCTAGTTTTTAGGGTTTCGTTGCCAAATAGCAAAAAACGGAATCCTTATCATGTTACACAAAATGCATCATATTACACAAAAAATTAAGAGAGCATGCCTTGTGGGCTGTCATTATATAAGTATATTTTTCGTTGCTGCTATGGAACCTTTATAGGCCAGTGTTTATTATTTTTGAATTAAGGTATATTATTGTGTTATAAAATATAAATCTTATTTAAGTACTCACTCCTGCTGTGGTGCCCAATTTAGGGCGTAATTAGAGAAAACGAGATCAAACTTTCCTCGCAACTCGTCAGGTAAGTCACCCTCTATGTCGAGGGTGGTAAAGTTGATAAGGTTGGTCGCGTGGTGCTTGTTTGCGAATCGTACCATTCTTTCACTTTTGTCACTTCCCACTACTCTAGTACAATTACTGGGTAAAAATTTTGTTAGTATATTTGTTGTAACACATCCATCTCCGCTACCAATATCTAAAACTGTGTTTCCATCGTTTTTCCATTTAATTTTCGACGCATATTCTTGTAAACACTGCAAGGCGTCCCTTTTTTGGAAAGTATTATTTTTGTGATATAATTCTGCATTTTCCATGTTAAGATATTTTTTAGATTTATATATATATATATATGAATAAAAATAGGCACGCTTTCGCTAAGTCCTTGCGTTCGACGCGGTTTCGGCGGACAATCTCGTCCGAAGCGTATATCGTATGTATTTATACGTGTCGGTGCACGGCATCCTTGAGCGTTGACTCCGGCAAGGATGATCGAGGAAAGCAAGATTGAGGTCCAGGCAAGGCCTAGCTCTTGAAACCTACAATTAAGTATAATCAATGATTACGTGAGGAAACATTTTAAGCCTTATTAGTAATTTGTTTATCCTCACGTGTCTTTCCACTCTATTGTAATAATATGTTAGTCGTGCTTAATTTTTTTTCAGCTTCACGCTATATCCCGTATGTATCAGGGTAGAGGCGAAGACTAGTGTTAAGAGACACTGTTTACTACTATCCGTAGAATTTTCGAGGATTTGTTGAGTGGCGGAAGTCAACACTTTGCTTCGACAACAGAACGACTCTATGACTGGAATCAATTTAGTTTTGTATTCATAAATAATTAATATCAGCAAAAATAATAAAGTAATGACAAAATAATAAAAAAACATTTTGTCGAGCTTAATTAAGAATAATTTCTATTAGTAATTCATATTATTTTTAGCATATACAACGTTGCACTAACATAACCAGAAATATGAAAAAAACAATTTTTATTCTAAATAAAGCAACTAAAGAAATTATCATGCCACACACAAATGTTTTAGCAAGACAAGGCTTATTCTTTCAATCTTCTTTGACCGTCCACAGAAATGTTCAATGGTCCGTGACAAATTTCGTCTTTTTTATTACCTTTATTCAGCTGGGTCTTAGCAGTCTTGCTCTAGCCTAATGTGGTCTCGAAACGAACGAGTGTGTAATACACTCGTTCTGCTTTAAGCAATGTCTGCTGCTAAGCTGACTCTAACATTAATAGCGTTTAGTAGCATTAGTAGCGTTTCTTTTTTTTCTTAGCTTTTTAGATCTTATATAAACTAACTAGCGACCTGCTTGCGGCTTCACTTGCTTTAACTACTGAATTAGTAATTAATTACACAAAATTACGTTCTTGTTGTAAATATATAATGTGTGTATGTATTGCACTTAAGAATTATAATATGAAAATGATTAAAATCGACCGACCTACCGTTAGAATGGTAGATGAAATGGAAGTGAAGACGAGTGTCGCGGTTGTGCTGGCCGTCGCCCGCAGCCCATGCCGCCGCTTCCTTGCCGCGCCTCGCTCTAAAGATGCACGGACCAATGCCCACAAACAACGTCAGGCGCAGTGTCCTCAACATAATCCTCGCGTTGAGGAGATATCTTCAAAGTTTGATGTCAGCAAGGGGCATATTGAATTAAACGCACACGCGATCATTCTTTTCCTGAGGCAAATGTCTGCCGTTCCTGTGACCGCATCTATTTAGACTTTTGCTGAAGGAGAATAAAGTTATTCGTAAAGATATAACAATACACAGTGCAGCGGTGTGACACAAAAAGATATCGTCCAAATTGAGTTGAACAGGCTTAAGCGGTAATGGTAATTCAAAAATGACGTAAAAAGGAACGAGAAGAAGAGAAGGAGAGAACGACGGGATTTTAGAAATACTATTATTTTTTACTAGAGGGCGCGCGCGGCTTCACCCGCTTATTTGTACGCTTATGGGTGAATTCTAAAAAACCACGAAATACGTGTTCAATAAAATATTTTTAACAGTCTGAATTTAAATTTTTATAAAAATCGGTGGCGATTTAAAGATTTTTCCATATAAACTTTCAACCCCTTATTTGAACCTTTAGGGGATGAAATCTAAAAAACCATGAAACACGTGTTCAATGAAATATTTTTAAGAGTCTGAATTTCAAATTTTATAAAAATCGGTACCGATTTTTTTTTTTTCCATACAAACTTTCAACCCCTATTTCATCCCTTCAGGGTCAAAATTTTTCAAAATCCCTTCTTAGTGGATGTCCAGATTATGAAAATAAACATCTGTCCAAACTTCACTTTTCTACGCACAGCGGTTACGGCAGTGCGTGCGTCTTACCTCAGTCAGTCAGGTACATGTCCTTTTATATATATAGATAGATTAAATTTTATAAAGTAGTCATTTTTATAGTTTTATTTTGTAACTAGTGGCCCGCCCGCGGCTTCGCCCGCTTCAACTACATGATTGTTGATCTAATAAACAGAATTGACTGACAACTATTATATAATGACTTCTAATATGATTTTTATTACTTTAATCTGTAATATTTTGCATGGTGTAAAGAAGGATAAGGATGAAAATGTGATGCATAAAGTGTTATCTAGCCAAATAAAGTTATTTGATGTAAAGTCTGCAGCTATTGAATCTTGTCACAGACTGGGCGCTAAAAAGGACTCTTCTCGACCCATCCTCGTTAGATTCACTAGTTTGCAGGTCCGCTCCAACGTGTGGAAGGCTAAAACATCATTGAAGGGTTCTAAAATTACAATTACCGAGTAAGAAAATCACGTCAAGAGGTATTTATAGCGGCTCGTAAACATTTTGGAATTAATAAATGTTGGTCATAATGATGCTGCATGATGCATGCTGGCTGATGGCATGATTATTATATTATTGCCAAATAAACTCAAAAGTAAGATTTCGTCTCTGTCTGAACTAAAACAGTTAATACATCGATGTTCTATTATGAAATCAGCTAACAACAATTAAATAAATAAATAAATAAATTGGTTGGATATAATTTGCTTATACCATCTTAATTTCTCCAGTTTATATTGAATTGCTGGAGTAATAACATAGTTTGTAACGTATTTATATTTTTGACTTTAGTAGACTTCATGTCTTATTTTTTTACTGTAAATTATTAAAATTATTACACTTAAAAATTTTGTTTTTGACAATTGACATCCAGCTAGTGACAGTATGAGTATCTAGTCTTACTTGTCAAATGTCATTCTGTCACACAGACTAAACACAATACATTGTACCATTTGTAAAGGAGAATTAAACTTTTAGGCCTACACGTAAAGAATTGAGATGTGATCTAAAAAATTACAATTTTTTTTTATTTTTAGAATAGCAAATAATAAATTAATTGACATTCTGGAAGTGGAGAAAAATGAAAAAAAAAATAAGATTTAGATCCTTAATCGATTAAAATCAATTATATTTTAAATCAGAGATGTGACAGCTGATTGACAATCACACCTTGTGATTTTTTGCATTTTTGCTTCTGTTTGTCATCGCAAAATCAGGCCATTAAATAAAAAACATAAAAAAAAACATTTGCTTCTGTCATTACGTTCGTGTCATAACGCATCGACGTTTTGAATGTTTTCCCGTTTGTTTGATATTTTCAACGACTACTGCTTTGTTTTTCTCGGATTTTGATTGTGCCTACTTCGTACGACCCTCGCTTCTCCACTGTACTCTGAAATCTTTTGGATCTTACGACCGCCACGCTATGGATATGAATCGCTGTGTGATTTGTGGGATAGCCAATGGACACTGCAATACCCTAGTCCGACGACCTTTAGACGATGAAAACCACCACAACCTGGTTACTTAGAGGTGTGATATAATCCCGATATATAA
>DWLH01002019.1:0-11519 GCA_018249795.1 Heliconius telesiphe telesiphe | reverse complement strand
TACTTATTTAGAAAACGTATAAAAATTTGAACGTAGCGGGACTCGAACCCGCGCCTCCTGGAAACCGACCAGGCGCTCTGACCACTAAGCCATACGTTCTATCCAAGCTACGTCGAAATTTTTATTATTTTTTTTTATTTAAATTAGAAATACCTGCGAGATTAAAACAGCGTTATTTCACGCGCCACGCGGTCGGCGTTGGTATTGGAGGTTAAGTTGCCGGGAAGGAATAAAAAAGATAAACAAGCAAAAAAACAATCACGATGGAAGGAAACAGTACAGTAATAAAACTGAGTAAACATTTGGAATGCATGGAAGTTCCAAACCATAATACTACTACGGGGTGAAATTGTGTCATCATCATCTGCATTTATTGCAAAAAAAGAAGTGAATAGATGATAGAAATACTAATTAAAGAAATATTAAATGTTTTAAGTGTAATAAAATGGGTCATTGATAATGACTGAATGTAATGTGGACATAAAATTTAATAATTTTGTTAACAAAAGTGAGAAAAAATGCTAATAATTTTGTAAACATGTTAAAAATTAGTGTTGGTTTATATAAGATAAAAGCGAAAAATGTTTGTAGTACCACAAAAACAGTCAAAATGGTTACAGGTGCGAGTGAGCACATGTGTTATGACAAAAACTTATTTTCAACTTTTACACCAGTATCAAATAAATCAGTAATTTTAGGTGATGGTAGTGAAATCAGTGTCATTGGTTGTGGACAGATGTTGCTAGAAGTATTATAGCACACCGTTTGCCCTTTAGCAGTGATACAAAATCAATTAAAACGTGTGAGTTAATACATGCCGTCTGTCACAACAAATCACATCTGTGAGCCAATGAAGGAAGTATCTATTGGAGGCTCAAGTTATTTATTAATATTAAAAGATGATTATTCACACTGTAGACTTATATACTTTATTAAAAAGTAGGATGAACCACCATTCTATACCATACACACCACCACAACGGAATGGCAAAGCGGAAAGGGATATAAGAACTCTAACAGAAGCAGCAAGGTTCATGCTGTTTACCAAGAATCTCTCTAAAAAGTTATGGGCTGAAGCAGTGAATACAGCAGCATATGTATTAAAAAAATAAATAAAAATATTGTTTTATAATAATTAAAAAAATATATTCATAGCTATTATGTGAAATAAGACAATAAAAAAATACTGACTTGACTTGTAATTGTAATTTTTTAAGTAATGAGTCAAAAGAGTCCAAATGAATATTTTATTATTTTTTCTTTTATTAATTGTTGCTATAAACAATTATTAAAACATAAATCTTAAATGAAAACTAGTATTTAGATTTTGAGGTAAAGTAATTATTTTTTTAAAGAAGTAAATTAGTTTTTGATTTAATTAAATAGTAATTGATATATCTAAGCATTTACATGTTTTACCCTTAGCGGAAATATAATCAAAAAACATTCGAGCCATTTCGGTGATAGGCCTATTAGGGATTTTTTTTAGAGTAGGTATTAGTAGTCGTGTAACTAATTTATGTACTCATTACTATTATAATTCTTATCAAATAGTAATTAGAGAATAATTTAGAGTATTAAAAATATTCTCTAATTACGATTCACGATCCTCGCATACAGAGAATTTCAAAGGAAGAGTGTGTGTCTGAGAGATGTTGCTATCATAAGTATGAGCTGAAAGACCAAGTTAGTTGAGTAATTTATATGATACGATACCTATTAAAAAGTACTTGATCAGTACAAGTATCGGTATCGAAAGGCAATTTACTCGATACCTCAAAGTATCGATACTTTTTTCGCGTCTACATGTATTGCTTTGTAACTGAACTTGGGTTACATACAAAGATTAGAGGTCTCGAGCTTTTTCTGAAATTCTAGCTTAGCTTAGCCGGAGCCCTTTCATCTGATATCTCACTTGAACTAGCGGCTTTAATACCAAATCTTGCCCCCAATTTATGGCTGTTATTTAAGGTTTAACCACAAATGTATAGTTTTTAGATTTTTTTCTAAACAAGTATTATCTGTAGATGCTAGGTGTGAAATTTCATAATTCTAGGAAAGTATCTTATTAATTTTGATACCTTTTATAATGTCGAAATACGCTTATTTTGCGATAAAAACGGCCATACCTCTTTTAAGTGTACATAGAAATACTTTTTTTCAGGAAATCATGATTCGTGTGGCCGTAGATCTGAGTATATGGTTTAAATTTAAACTCCATATCTCCAAGAGTTCTTGAGATAAAGGCTCTTGACAGACAGGCAGACGGACAACAAAGTAATCTTATAAGGGTTCCTTTTTTCCTTAACATTTTTATTATAATAAAAATAAAATTCAGGCGTTAAAACACATTAGATGTCCCAATACTTCTTAACAAACAAAAAAAAAAAATTCAAAGCTTGTGTACGCTACTAAATATCGATTATGTGTCCTTGCTGACATTCATGTTAAAACATCGATATTTGAACTGCTAACATCGATGTTCATCGAAAATCGATGATCATCGGGCATACCTAAACTAAAGTACCTACGAGTATACGTGACTGTCGACTTGTGTTTGTTAAATTATTTCGTCTTTTAGTTAGTGTTTTTTATTTTAAAATGGCGTATTCTCATTTTACTTCTACAGTGTATATGGATATGATTTTAATTTATGGAGAATGTAGACAAAATGGAGCTTTCGCATTACAAACGTGATAGTCGTAGATGTCCGTCAGATTATCGTACAATTGTAAAAGCTGTACAAAGGGGCCGAGAAAACCAACCATTAGTGCCACATCAAGAGCGTTTTTCGTCACAGGAATTACCAATAGCCCGAGAAATTGAAATCTTAAATTATTTCGATAGAAATCCTACGACCAGTTTACGCAGAACAGCCAATCACTTCCAAGTTAGCCACTTTATGGTATACAAAATTTTAAAACGAAACAAACGTCGTCCTTTCAAATACACAAAAACTCCGACTTTATTACCACGAGACAGGCTTATCAGAGTAGCATATTGCCAATGGCTGCTAGAAAATGTTAACATCGACTCAGGTTTTGTATTTAACATTTTATGGACTGATGAGAGCACTTTCACTCGCAATGGCATCTGGAACTCGCAAAATTTAAGATGGATTTAGTGATGGATATAGATTGGAGTGAACAAAATTTACATCTAAGTCGAGAAGCTGATCATCAACACAGATTTGCTGTCAATATATGGACTGGAATTCATAGAAATGAAATATTAGGGCCAGTTTTTATTGACGGCAATTCAAATACTACGAAATTTTTAGAACTCATACGCGGCCCCGTAACAGAATATGTCGACCAGATCCCCCTAGACGTATATCGTAAGATGTGGTTTCAGTTAGATGGAGCACCCGCATACTCTGGAGTGCTTGCTAGAAACACGCTCGTAAGCATATTTGGAGAACAATTGGCCTATGAGCCTATGGCCATTTGGCCGGAGAACAATAGGCGGTGGCCTGCCCGTTCCCCGGACCTCACCTCAGTGTTGCGTTGATTTAACATCACTTCGCCGCCGTTAGCGACATATCTACTCTAGTTGCTGCGACTCTATTTCTTGAATGAAGCGTGTGCGACGTTGCCGCTTTTACAGGTTAATGTATGCGCATGTGTGCGTGTTTATAATATTCTTGACAAATGGCGTTTTATTTTAAAACGATAATTTTATTATTTATTTTGTAAAAAAAACGTTTTAATTTTTGGGAATTTATTTTTTTCTGAATTACATTAGGCTTGTATAGAGTAGTTAAAACTGTGGTTTGATCTAAAGTGGTGCTTACACTTCCATCCTGTATAATTACAATCTTTTGTTATTAAAAGAAGTAACTACTTAGCGTTCCAAGGATTCACTGTATGAGTGTCCCTCGCATTGTACGGTGAGAAGCTCAGAGCAGTACTATGGACCTGTGATTCAAGTGTAGGTTCAAGAGTTAATTTAAAAATATGCAATGATATCATTAACCCAATATATAACGATCTTAATAATACTACCTTCTTAATACGATTTAAAATGATCTGAAGCCAAAATCTGTAGATCCCAAAACTCTGATAACAACTAGCCATCTAAGATTTTCCAAAGAAATATAATTATTCTTTCAGGGTATCCTCCATCGTTGACGTTTTCCAATAACGTCCGTTGCTTTACACGAGCGTATATCACTGCATGCGATGTTGTCTGCAAGTTTGCTAAGGAAGACGGTATTATAGTTATTTTTGTGATGTGCTACCTAATCGCAAGGATCCTTACCATCGGATGTTCTTTGGGCTCTTTGTCGTCTTCATCTACACAATGTAAAATTCATATATTATCGTTTTTGGGGCTTGAGGAAGGTGGAAATAGAACCCTTATAAGGATCAAGGATATAGGGACGCACCTATATTTCCCGTAGACTTGCAATTATGAAATTGGCATGAAGTTAGAACTTGCAGTACATATAACAGAAAATTCCGAAAGATGAAAATATATGTTTATATTACGAAAAAGAACTATTACAAACTTATAATTTAAGTTGCATACACCTGCAAACTTATGTTTGCCAACGTTTATATGTTTTACTTGCTTACTATAGCTCTGAAAGTAGTATGGAACCCTCGACGGGCAACTCTGACACGCACTTGACCGATTTTGTTTTTCAATACATTTAAGCACATACAATAATTTTGCACTTCCCTTATAGCGTTAGATTATGAACCGGATGATCGTGAGTTCAACCTTTCACTCAGGGAAGGATTGTTTTCATAATGTAGAAGGCAGGACACTAGGTTCTCTCTTATTACCATATTCTTTGAGAGATACGAGAACATGACAAAATAATACACTATTTCATCATACGGTTATATTTTATCTCAATTCGTGAGATACATATTTCTCCCGAATTGTTGATATATAAATTACTGTTGATTTATCAGAAATTAAAATTTTCATAAAAAAATACATTTGCATTTTTTAGATGTCTTGGCATTCCTTATTTTTTGGTCTCTCCTAAATATGTTAGACTTCATAGCGTTTATAGAAGGGTTTAACCTTATTAACGACGAGGTATTTATTTTATATTATAATAATTATTATATTTAGTTTCAGCAGGTAGGCAGAGGGAAGCTAGGAACGTAGTTTTAAGACACTCTCGTTCTCCACTTTCCACCTAATTCTAGAGGCATTGTGTATTGGGAGTTGGAACTTACCTTGTTATCAGCGCGTGAAAATTAAAGTAATAAATATTTTATTTCCTCGAGTAGGAATCGAATCTACTAAATCTTTTCACGTTTGCAGTTACACGCTTGTATCCCTGAGCTACGATAGGCCTCGAAAGCAAATCCATTATTGATAATTAAACAAATTAGATAAAATACTTTTTCTGTTGATGGTACATTTCGTATACTATTTGATCTTTATAGGTCAAAATGTTACTTCGAGGTTGACAGACTGAATTTCTAATATATTTTCTTTTTTTATGTTTATTATTTTCAAAATATCATGATTTTTACCCATAGGTAACTAATATAAAAGTAAAGCTATCCAAGCTGATGTCTAAAGCGACGGACATCGGATGTCGTATTCCTATAGAGTTAGAATTGCTATATAAACAAATTATTTTAAATAAGATGAAGTTTTCCCCATTGTCAATATTTACTTTGGAACGGACATTGACGATCAGGGTCTGTATTTTTTTTTTTATTTATGCTAGGGTTCATTCTAGTTTTGTTTAGCTTTACGTTCTATCCCGCAAATAGCAGGATAAGCAGAGGGAAAGAAGTTTTAAGACGCCCCATTTCTTTCTATCTCTATCTATCTATTGTCTTTCTTAGTATGAGAGAGAAGTGAAATTGTTTTTTTGGCTCTTGTTAGGTAAATTTTAAAACTTCTGTTATTTTTTTTCCGATGATAAATATCTATTGAATTTAATTTATTGCAGATTTTCAGTGGAATTCTCACATATTTTCTCTTTATAATACAAATAAAAGTAGTACCTAAGTAAAGTAGAGGATAAAAACAAAATTTAAATTGTATTTAAAATGAAATAAAATTATTACGGTTCTTTATAAAATGACTTTTTATTTTTGACCAGCTTTCACCTTCGGGTTACTGTCTGCAGCCAGTTGAGTATAATACGTGACACTTCCTAGGAGCCTGAGGTAACTAAGACTGCAGGTACAATGGGTCACCTCAAAATAATTAACGTAGTGTAACATAGCGGTTACGATCTAAATGTGTAATAGAAGTGCCGGCTGTCTCTCAACTATCAGACCAACAAGTCACCCACAGTAGAGAGACAGCCGGCACTTCTACCATATGTGAAGGGATTGGCAACATCTTTAGAAGAGTTTCCATAAAAACCATATTCAAGCCTAATAAGAAAGTGAGACAATTCTTGAGACCAGTGAAAAGCAACATTCCTTTACAGCAGTGGTTCCCAACCAGTGGTCCGCGGGCAACCAGTGGTCCGCAGAAGCCTAAATATGGTCCGCGAACGAAGACTGGAGTGACTATGACTGGAGATGGTGAGGCGAAGTTTCTGTTTATAGTCACAGTTAATTTTTAATATACCTACATGCATAGCGGGCCCTGCTACCAAGAGTGATATAAAAGTGGTCCTTGATCAAGAAAAGGTTGGGAACCCCTGCTTTACAGTGTGCAGGTGTATACAAACTAGATTGTGACTGTGGCTTATCATACATCGGTCAAACAAAGAGAAGCGGTGCGGTCGGTGTTAGGGTGAAGGAACATGTGGGTGACTCAGTATCATTATATCACACACATTTATTTAGAATAGGCATCTATACCTATTTAATAAAATAAAATAATAAATATAAGTACACATACACATTCTATCCTAACATTACATAACTAAGTTAAATAAACATTAGTAAATATAAATAAAAATTATAAATAAAGTAATACTTACCGATCGCTGCAACTGTGCCATAGGGACAAGTTGTATTACCTGCCGGAACCGGTCCCGCGGCCGGCCCCCGGCCGCAGCTCGCGCGATCGCTTCCTTCAATATACGCACCAGTCGCGATTTACGTTCTGACATATAGATCTGACATATACATATATATACATGACATATAGTGTATGTGGACTGTAGTATTGGTTACGACTATATATATATATATATATATATATATATATATATTTAAAAGACAATATAATAGTATTGTGATGAACTTTGGATTTAATTTTATCCCGCACACACCACAATCACATCTCCGATATCAAGAATGTATCGAAGTCAGCAGTGTGTGAGCATACTGTGGACAAAAACAGCCACTACATTAGGTTTGATAAACTCCAAATCCTCGCTAAGGAAAACAGATACATGCCTAGAATGATCCGCGAGGCTATTGAAATACAAAAACATCCTAATTTCAATCGAGAGGATGGCTGGAAACTTTTTACCACCTGGGACCCACTCATAAAATCATTGAAATCTCCAACCCGGATTAATCCGGTTAAAATAGTTTCATTTAAAATATTTTCTCTTTATAATACAAATACAGTAGTACCTACGTAAATTCTTCTACCTTATTTGTTTTTGTATTATAACAAGATTTTACCTGAATTTGAAATAAAATAAAATTATTGCGACTATCTAAAAATATATTTTAATTTTTTGACCAACTTTCACCATCGAATTCCTACATGCAGCCAGCTAAGTATGACACATGACACGAGGTAACTCTGACCGCAGGTACAATGAATCTCTTCGAAAGGGGTACCTTCCACTTTATATAATATAAATTTTACGCATTTTATATAGTGTAAGTATTGTTGTTGCAGATATATAGCTGCGAGCTTAAGATCGTTTCTTTTTTTAATTACTAGAGTTTAACGAATATTCTTGTAATATAGGGAAAAGTCTCCCATTTGATTTAACATGTCGCGTTTCTCAAATGATTCTCGATACCAAAGTTAATGAAAATGGCTAAATAACGTCCTTAAGTTTCATCTAAACAAATTTAAATTAGGATATGGATAAAAATAAAAAATAAAACTCAAATGTTCTGAGTCATGATAGGTGGAGATCCCATCGCTTAAAACTGTGACTTTTTAATGAATTATATATCAAATTAAAGCTTATTTTTTTTTCATCACTAAAACACATGGTTGCCTGGAAAATGGCTGCCACAAGCAAAGGTTGCCATCATTAGAAATATTTTATTCTGATTCCATTTGACTGAGCATGATCATTTAACAGGTGAACAGCTAGAATAAATATTAATTTTAAGATTGACCTTCTATTTTATAATATTTTACTTTAAAACAGGCAAACCGCGTATTTTATCGTCTATTCTAAGTCAAACGGAATCGGAATAAAATATTTCAAATGATGGCAACCTTTGCTTGCGGCAGCCATTTTCCAGGCAACCATGTGTTTTAGTGATGAGAAAAAAATAAGCTTTAATTTTATATATAATTCATTAAAAAAACTCATGAGTGCAAATATTAACATTAAGTGACCTCTTTAAACCAGGCAACCCTGGACTTGCGGCAGACTGAGATCTGGCAACCATTGTTTTTCCAATTCCTTATGCGATTTTCTTTCCAATGATGTGTGATTCACATAAAAAACATATGAGTGCAATTTTCTCCAAAAACGAGTTACGAAAACCATTAATTAAAGGTGATAGCGGCAGGATAATTTTAGGCAACCCTAGTGTAATCTATTCTACTATCATGTATTATTCTTAAATATAAGTTTCATTAGAAAATCTGATCCCTACAGTTTTAAGCGATGGGATCTTAGGCCATGAGAAGGTCAGCTCCTCCATATTCTAAAACATAATAAATGATAAAAACAGCAATAAAATGAATAGGCAAAGACACCATCGAAAAAATAAGTTCCAGAAAATATTAAAATTATTTTTATTTCGCCTATCCGATAGAGCATAGCGTAGCGTTGAGTTCCGCAGATCGACACGCAATATCGCAACATCTGGCAGAAAGCAAAGAACAGAGTACCTTGCTATCAAATTATCCTTGTCTATCCTATACCAAAGCTGCTATTCTAGTGACTTGTAATGACATATTCTCTTTGTCGTACTATTTTTTGAGTTTTACGGAACCTGGGAACCTAATGCTGAGACAATCCGTTGCAATTATATATATTTTTTTAGGTTCATGCCTTATCCTGCACACAGCAGGATTGGTAGAGGAACCCAAATATTTAGGTAAACTTACGTGTTGAGTCGCAGTGCCTCGCCACCAGAGCGAAGAAATGAAAATATTAAATTAAATTTCAATTCAATTATGTAATTTATCCCTTTATTTCTAAACTTACAGCTCTTGTAGCGTCAAAGAAGGACTATGCTTTGGCAGAAATTACAAGAGACGTCTTGAGTCGATGCAAGCTTTGGTTCTAGCTTTTAATTACAAAAGCTGTGAGCAAGAATGGTCTTTACCTATTTATACCTTTTTATATATATATTTTTATAATTGTGACCCGGATACCATTTAAATTTCATTATTATATTATAAATCAAATAAAGTTAAATATCTTGAAATTTCAATTTTGTTTTATAGAGTAAGATAGCCATGCAATTCTTCTTGTGTAGAAGGTAAATTAGAAACTTTTTAGTTAATAACTTTCTGCTCGCGGCTTTGCTTGCATTTTCGATGTTCTCATGAAATGTATTTTTTAGTTTCACGCTGTATCCGGCACAAAGAAAGGTAGGCAGAAGTAACCTGGAAACCTAATGCCAATACACTCCATTCCCATTAAGAAACGTCCGTTCCCCATTTTCCGGCGAATTTTGGACGTATTACGTATTGTTTAGCAAAACTCAACGCCGCGCTTTTCTTCGACACCAGAGCGAAAAAATGAAAATATTAAATATTTCATCTTCTTGATTGGGATTGGAACCCACAATTTGTCACGCTTATAAGTCACACGCTTGTGCCCTGCGCAGCGACTGGATGACATATTTCTTAAAAGAAAAAACCTATATTTGGCAAAAAATCTATAAACATTTTAAATACTACAATACTTATTTCTAATTTTTAATATTACTATATATGATACTAATTTGAAAATTCTTGTACAATACAAAGAAGCTATATCCAAAATTTCAAGTTTCCTGGTTCAGCAGTTTGGGCTGTCGGTTAATCACCTTACAGTTTTATATAATTGTTTATATAGATTTTACATTTACATTCTTTGCAGATCGTGCAAAGGCATAGTGATAAACTACTTAATCTACTTTCTAATTGGAAGAGAGAGGTCTACGTACATATAAATTATTATAGAATTGCTTTTGAAAACTTCACACTTTTTCCACGTACACTCGAAATAGAATTGAAGCTCAAAATTTTACTTGACATTTTTTTACGTACAGGCTTTATTATATTTGCAAGTTAGTAATTGAATATAGAACTTGGCATCGATATAGATCTCCCATTATTTTGTCTATGAAGTCGAGAATGACGTATTACTTAACATTTCATATTCATGTTTTTGATGGGATATCGTTACTTTTTGTAAATACATTATTACTATTAATCATCAATATTTTGTTATTTTTAAAATCACTTTATATTTTCCTTTTTCTTTTATCTAATTTTCATGTTTTACTTTTTTTTATTTCTTAACCTTAGATAACTATATTGACTGTTACGTAGTAACTTAACACTCATCGACGGAATACTCAATTAAAAACTTAAATATCATCAATATTATTTGATATAACTAATAGTTGTTTTCATGGCACGAAACTTATACTGTTTAGTTTTTTTTTCAGCTTCACGCTGTATCCCGCACACAGCAGGGTAGGCAGAGGGAACCTAGTATTAAGACACTCCGTTCCCCATTTTCCGCCAAATTCTGGAGGCATTGCGTGTTGAGTGGCGGAACTCAATGCCGCGTTTTCCCCTCGACACCAGAGCGAAGAAATGAAAATATAAATGTCAATAAATATTTCATCTCTTCTAGTGGGGATCGAACCCACAACCAGTCGATTTACAGGCACATTTTGTGCCCCTGCGCCACGACTGGCCTCATTATTGTTTAGTAACTAAATAAAAAAGAAAAAGAAAGTGTTATTATCATTCTGCACAATGACAGCACATATAACCACTGTGAGGGCCACAAATAGCTTGTCTATATATTATGCATAATGGTGTTTTGTCATTCTTCGAGCCTTGGATGGACAAAGATAGCTGATTTTGGGCATTGTTGATAAAGAATTTATAGGTGCTTCTATATTAGAAGATTCACGCTGAATATTCTGTACCATGAGTTACTCTGCGCCTCAAAGTCTTTAATCGACGTCTGAGCCATGAGCCTATCTCCTAACTGCATGACGAAATCGCGTACTATGGTTTTCTGGTTATTTTTCTTCCAATCTTAGACATCCAGTTTAAATGATGGAAATAAAATATAATAAAACTAAATACTTACTCAATAATAATCTATATATATATATATATATATATATATATATATATATATATATATATATATATATATATATATATATATATATATATATATAAAAAAAAATATATAT
>DWLH01002018.1:0-11519 GCA_018249795.1 Heliconius telesiphe telesiphe | reverse complement strand
TCTTGCGCCGGTTCTTCTCAGGTCTGAGGCATTAATTTTAGTGAACTGGTGGTAAATTATTTGACGTTCAAAAAATGAAGCATGTAACTTCTTATTTTGAATAAAATTATTTGAATTTGAATTTGAAAATTTGGAAATTAAACCTTATGACGGTTTCGTACCTGTGACACAATCTTCGCCTTTACTGTCATTTCATTTATTATAAAGTTTCACACCTCTTAAGTGATATCATAAATCATCTACAGCGAGATGCTCACACCTAATGTTTTATATAAAATCTCTGATAAAATATAAGTAAATATATAGAAATATATTTAGGCCAGCCGTGGCGCAGAGACACAAGCGTGGGCCTGTAACCATGACAGGTTGTGGGTTCGATTCCCTTTCGGGGACATGAAATCGTTATTATTTTCGTTTCTTCGCTCTGGTAACGCGGCAAAGCGCGAGTAGGATAGTAAGTTTATTTTGAGGCTGTCAAACACCAGCGTGTGAGGTCACAATAGTGTGCCTCAACGAGCAATGCCTCAAAAATTCAGCGGAAAGTGGAGAACGGTGTGTCTTAAAGGGATGCGGGATATAGAGTAAAGCTGAAAAAAACCTTTATTATTTATAGTAAAAAATATTTTTTTATATACATTTATGTGTACACTTCAAGGTGCTTGATTTTATTAAAAAAATATTGGATGTCCGAGAATGCATTCTGGAACCAATGGATATGGGTAAATATATATAAGCCTAAACAGCTGCTATGACTTAAATATCCTGGGTTTACTATTACGTAAAATTCATCATTCATTTACCAATGTAAATGTAAATGAATGATGAATTTTAGACGAACACGAAGATAGTCATCTTGAATGTTTTCATGTCGTGCCATAAAGCCCTTTAACTTGATAAATGTAGTCAAAAATATTGTGACGGCCCTATCACATTTACAACGATGCTACATATTACATTATTATATTAAAGATAATATTTTAGATCAATTGGAAATATCAGAGAGAAAAACACAAATTCCGAGACATTAAGTATTGAGTTTCGCAGATCTATGCCGCCCTTTATCTTAGAGCGACAAAATGAACCCATATTACAATTAGCGTTACAATCAGCCACTATGCCGCTACGCCACGAGGGGCACTTCACACTATCAAATTATAATTCAAATCACATTCGAGAAATGCTCTATAATTTTATTTGTATAATAAATCCTATAAATTCCGATCGTAACTAAAGCTTCAACTAAAATACAATAAGATAATTCTTGGATCTTTGAGATACAATCGCCTTCCTGTTTCTGGCGGTATCCGGATATCAGTTACACACCTACAAACCCTCAATAACCCTCGGAGGCTCGAAGTGACCTCTAAAAAAGTATAAATAAAGGACGTTATAGATACGAAAAGGACGAATAAAACGAAAGATACTGCCGTTAGTTATGTATAAATAAAAAAAATATTGTTATCATAATAATTATAATAAAAACCATAAATGTATATGACTTTTTTAAGTTCTATATATGTGTAAACGTTTTTTTGTTTTTTGTTTAATCCTTCTTCATTCATCCTATCAATGAATAAATAATAGTCCAAGAGCTGGCACCAATTTTTATGTATTTAAGGCAATTGGTGCCAGCTCTCCTACTATAAGCAATGTTTATTACATTTAATACAAAGAAAATGGGCACTTGACAATTTTACTATTTTTAACTGACTTCAAAAAGGAGGAGGTTCTCAATTCGTCGGAATCTTTTTTTTATGTATGTTCATCTGAAGACGCCTGAACTAATCTTTATAATTATTATTTTATTTGAAAGAGTATACCTCAGAAGTAGTCCCATGGTGATCATGTCAAGATCTAATGATGACATTCTGGAGAAATCGAGGGAACTCTTAAAATTTACTAGACATTCACTTAAGAAGATTTGGGTATTTTATAATGACTCGTGTGCTTGCTTTCGTTGCTTACCAATTTATGATGTGGTAATGATGATGAAAACCATAGATGGCCTACGTGGTTGTAATACCTACTTTAACTGCAATAGTTACAAAGAAAAACATCGTTAAAACTGGCGAACTACGGTTTACATTTCGTCAGAAATGTGATTTCTCAATCGTTGCATTTTTTCAACCAACTTTAAAAAAGAAGATGTTCTAATTTTGATCCGACTTTAAAAAAGGGAGAGGCTCTCAATTCGCCCGAATATTTGTTAAATTCGTTAATTATCTTTGTTTAACAAAATCAATGTACGTTTTACTTTATGTTAAGTAAATTTATTTTTACTTTTTAGTTTCTTGTTTGAAGCTTCTCTTTTTTTTGTTAAAAAATATGTAATAATTCGAGAAGCATTGGGACAGTGTCTCAAAGTAAACGTGAGGGTTGTGGGATCGGTCCCCACTCGGGGGTATGATTAAATTTAAATTATTTCCCTGGTCTATTAAACAAAACGCGGCGTTGAGTACATCCACTCAACAAGCGATATCTCAAATATTAGATGAAAATTGGGGAATAGGATATCATAACACTATGTTGTGTCTGCCTGCTACAAAAGGAAAAATCGTGAAACTACCTAACTCCTAACTACCCACCTATATATTAAATAATTAATCGACTTTAAATGTTTAAATGAATAGGATCAACTCTTTTGTTAGTGAAAGTTAGTCCACTTTAACTTAATTAAAACTATGTAATATCTAATAATCCATTTACCCGATAGCATCGAACCTGCAACCATCGCTTGTCAAGATGACCCTTGTTTTCTATCCATAGGTAATTACTAACGTAGTTGTTCATTATGTTACAACACACACGCATGCACACGTTATATAATTCCAATAATCAATACGAATTACGATGACTCGATTAAGATAATCGATTACCGGCCGAGCTGTCAATTTACATCACAATTGGTTATGTACTCTGTGTACCTACCTGTATGTCGGTGTTAATTTATTTATTAAAAGTAATTGGTTCCACGTGTATGTTCTGTTCATATTTGTTTCAGTAGAGTCTTTATTGCGTGCTTCACCTTGTATCCCGCACGTAGCAGAGTAGGCGAACGAAGCCTAAGACACTTCGCTCTCCGTCTTCTGCCTAAGTGGTAGAACTCTACGCTGCAATTTAAACTGTTACCTGATCGCGAAAATGACAATATTGAATATTTCATTCGAGTCGAACCCACTACTCACCTCACTTTAACTAAACCAAAACCATAAAAATATTTATCGAGAAAGAAAATAATTCTCAAATGCAAAAATTAGAACTAAATAAAATTGCAAGTAAGGTAGATAATATGTATGTATGCGTACGACTTCAATTTTGGGGCCAACTGACAAGGTTCTAGGATTTTTATTTAGTGGCGGTAATAAATTAATTTTGAACAAAATAATTTAACATAAAGTAAACCGTATTTTGATTTTGTTAAACAAAAATATTAAAAAAAAAATATTATAATTTTGAAGTCGGTGCCAAGTAAAACAAAAAGGCTTAGTAATTCGATATTATTACTATAATGATAACTGTAGGTTTAGCTTGAATTAAGCTAGAATGTCGTTACTTAGTTTGAGATATTTATTGCTTGAGCGAAGCGAATCCTGTCCACTTATGTAGTGGTATCCCCCCGTCTCATATGTGTGGTGCTATTGTATGTCCCCTGAATCTCTGGTGTATGTAATAGTGTCCGCCTATGGACGCCTAACAACTTGTTTTAATGTAGAAACCATTCGAGACGCGACTGTGGTGTGTGCCGTGCGTTTATTTAACATATCAGCCGCTTTGCAGTAGCGCGCTCGATCCAACGACTTATATTGATCTCACAAAGCAATTAACTTCACTAATCACCATTCTAATACAATCTTAATATAAACAATCGTAACAAGTACCTTCAGAAAGATCATACACATTCTTCCTGGAGGGTTCAATAAAGACTGTTGCGGCCGCGGTCTGGTAAGAATTCACGGTGTAGAGACGGAGTGGTGCTCTTTCTTCCTTTTATACTAGCACGCAGTTTTAGTAAAGAGGAAGATAGGATGTGCTCTTGGCTTTACTGAGACGGGAGTGCTCCGAGTTATGACAAAGTAATATTGTCGAGTTTCAGACCCCAGGAACTTGAAACGTTCCTTGAAGTACGGTGGAGGAACATGGAGGAGGATGGTAAAGGATGGTGTAAAAGAGTGTAAAAGATTGTAAATAGCGCCTATGTTAAGTTGACTACGGTACTGTGACACATAGTCATGATTCATTGTTAAACATTATTGGAGAGAGAGAGGCGAAAGTACTTTAAATAATTGCTTAGAGTTACCAAACACACGTACCTGAGATTTATTTAGATTGATTGAAAGGCCAAACGATTTACTCGAGGTGCTAATTATTTGTAAATCAGAATAAATTTTAGTTACTGCGGACTACAGATATCAGTTATAGCGGCGATCATGTAAATTTGTAAATCATCAGCGTAGAGATGACGTTATGTGTGCAGCGATAGTGTTAGTAAAAATGGAAAATAGTAGGAGTTCCCTCTACTCTTTTCGATTTTTACTAAAACTACTCTGCGGTATACCAGCGTTGATACGGCCCAGTGACGAAAGTTTTCCGTCAAACTTGAAGCTCTGTTCCCGGCTGTAAATGTAAGAAGAAAACCATTCAGTAGGTTTGGAAGAGATGTTAATGGACTTTATTAATATTGCTAATAGTAAATATTAATCCATTGAGTTGAAGGTATTAGAAAAATCTTACAAAACGAGTAGTGATATTGTTAGCAGGATTGCGTACCTCATCTGTAGAAATAGGCAAAAAGAGGAAGGAATTAGTAGAATAATTAGAAATTAATGATAGTGAGTGAAGGGTTTTCATTTTAGTATTGTTATCCATCAAATTGACGGTGGTAAAAAAATAATAATGAACTAAAAATAAAATTTTACAATTTATCTAATTTCCACAAAAATGGAAATACTGCCGCTACAATAACTGGTGAAATCAATTTTATTTCAGCTTAGGCAGAGAGCCCAGTGTTAAGACACTCCGTTTCGTGTCGAGACATTACGTGATAAATGGAGGAACTCAACTCTGTGCTTTGGCTTGTTACCAAAGTGAGGTAGTAATGAATAGATCCTAAGACTCCGTGCTGCGCCACGACGGCCTCTGTTCAATGATTAAATGTACATTTTCATAACTCGAAGCTCTTCCGAAGAAAAAGTAAGAGCGCCTCCTACCTTCCTCTCCGCTATAACTGCGTGTTAGTTATAATAAGAGGAAGAAAGCGCAAGGGCACTCCCCGTCCTACAACGTGAATTTCTACCAGACTATGGTTGCAACAGCCGTTATTGGACCCTCAGGAACGTTTGTGTGTGATCTTTCTGAAGGTACTTGTTACGCTTGTTTATATTAAGATTTTATTAGAATAGTAATTCTTCTTTGATTGATTTGTGAGATTAATATAAGTCGATAGATCGAGCGTAATACCACAAGGCGGCCAATATAGTAAGTATACGCACGGCACACACCCCGCAGTTGCATCTCTAGTATTTTGCTATAGACATAGTAATGTCCATACACGGGAGCTGGGATATAAAATAGCACCACACACTCGTATGAGACGGGCGGACACTACTATATACACGGGAGCTGGGACATAAAATAGCACCACACACCCGTATGAGACGGGCGGACACTACTATATACACGGGAGCTGGGACATAAAATAGCACCACACACCCGTATGAGACGGGCGGACACTACTATATACACGGGAGCTGGGACATAAAATAGCACCACACACCCGTATGGGACGGGCGGACACTACTATATACACGGGAGCTGGGACATGAAATAGCACCACGCACCCGTATGAGACGGGCGGACACTACTATATACACGGAAGCTGGGACATAAAATAGCATCACACACCTACTAATCATATACCAAGTCGTAAAACAACAGAGGTATACATTGTGTAAACGACCAACGCCATACAACCATAGCCCACGACCGCGAGCGCACCGCGACAGAGTATCAGTCGCGACATATTTCGTTAATATCGCTATAACAGTTCGCATAAGCCCATCACGTTAGCCTTAGGGGCGTCAAGCAATATTTAATATTATAATATTGGTCAAAGTTCACTTTGATCCACAATATGTGTCACGCCTACACACATATTGCCTTTATAAGAAATTCGATCCTAAGAGATCGTGCCATTAAAAGCCTCGGATTATTATATTATATTTATTATATATGACTCATTCTACCGTTAACCTTACTAAGTGATGGACGTGATTAAGCGCTAGTGCATTTAACAAATCTTTAATCGTTCGTAGTTCGAGGACTAAAATTATTAAATAAACTGTATCATTACGTGCGGTGTAAATAGAAGTAATAATTTACACATGTGTCAGTGCCATTAACTTTAAATTTTAATTTTAATTTATTTGTGTCGGTGCTTTGTAACCTACGAAGATTTACTATTATATTCCTTGTATCGGCAAAATGAGTACTAAAAATAATAAAGATATTGGTAACATAACTTATAGAAATGTTAAGCCATCGACATCGTCTGGGCAAAGTCCACCAACAACTTTAGATAGTCTCAATTCAACAGTAACTAACTTGATTCGACAAGAAATTCGTCTAGCTATACGCGAGGCGATTACAGAGGAGTTTAAATTTATTAAGAAAGAACTATCACGTTTTGAAGAGTCAATGAGGTCTATAAAGGACCAATTTCTGCAGAGTGCCGTTTTCGAGTGGAAAAATGAAGCAAATAAAGTCAGCGGATCTTTAATCTCGCTGAACAGTCGTTTAAATGATATTGAAAAATAACTTTTCCTCCGACCGATTAGATGATTTTGACACGCGTATGAAGTCATTCGAACTACGCTCGAAAACCAACGCAGACTACTTAGAAAAACTACCACTACTGGAGGCTAAAATAATAAACATGGAACAGCAAGCCAGGGAGTGCAATATTAAAATTGTGAATGTCCCTGAACGCCGTAGTGAACATTTGCTATCGATATTGGAATACCTAGGGAATGAAATTAAACATCCCATACAGTCGTCTGAGATCGTGGCCGTCCACCATAATTGTGAAATTTGCGAGTAAAGTCACGCGTGACAACGTGTTGTGTTCATACCGCGCTGTCCGGACTTTGGACTCTAATAAGCTATCCATATCGGGCTCACCGACTCGCGTAAACGAGCATTTGACTTTGCACTACAAACAATTATTTCGTCAATGTCGTGATGCTGTGAAACTACGTGGATATAAATATGTATGGGTCAAGCATGGTACCGTCCTCACACGGAAAGCAGATACTTCGCCTGTCATTGCAATTAGGTCACCGTAACACAACATAAATTAAATTATAGGTCCTTGTTGTATTGCTCCTTTCAGATATGGAATAAGTATAAAATAATATTACCTAGAAATTTTATATTGATAATTGGACATTACAGTTGGAAGAGTATTCATTTATTAGGCTATATAAAATGTAATAAAAGTAATTGGTATCATAATTACCTTATTCAACTTCTATACTACGAGTATAGAATTCACGTTGTAGGACGGGGAGTGCCCTTGCGCTTTCTTCCTCTTATTATAACTAACACGCAGTTATAGCGGAGAGGAAGGTAGGAGGCGCTCTTACTTTTTCTTCGGAATGTAATATTATCGAGTTTCAGTTATTTAAATAAATTTCTGATGGCAAATCTCTTATTAAAACGATATTTTGCTATTATAGCATAATATAAAGTTCTTAACACTGTCACCTCTGAATCACTAAAAGATATTGGGTCACTCACGATTACAACAATAAAAGATTCTAACCACTAGACACATCACGATGTAAAAAAATATTTTTTAAATAATATTTTTAAATGTGTTCAGGGAGCCAGATAGAATACTACAAGAATATAGAAACAAAGTTGATTAAAGTAATAAAATTTTCTTATCTATTTCTTATTTGAATATGAATTTTTTATCCCCTGAGATACGTTATCACACATTATGGTAATCAGTCCCTGCTCTGTGATTTATCGAATTAGGTCGTCCAGATCCGGGCTTAACTAGTCTTTCGCAGTAAATCGCAAATGCATTACTTTGTGCCATATTGATATTAAGCGGAGATACGAAATATAAAATCGGTTTTACGCGGTATCTCACGCACATCAGAGTGGGCAGAGGGCACCTAGTGTTAAGACTCTCCGTTTCCTATTTTCCGCGGAATTCTGGAGACAAGCCGTATTGAGTGGCGGAACTCAATGCCGCGGTTTGCCTCAACACCAGAGCGAAGAAATGAAAATATACATTTAAATAAATATTTTATTACCTCGAGTAGGGATCGAACCCACTATCAGTCGCGCTTATAGTTGCGCACCTGCGCCACAATTGGCTCCACATACAAAATATATACTTTACCGTTCAGCCAACATACGAAAATCACTAAGTTGATAAACATAACATAGCACGCTTTTTCCCACAGAGCAGAGTAATCATAGTATTAAGAAATTTCGTCCTCACTTTCCGCCGAATTTTCGAGATATTATGTGTTGAGTGACGGTACACAACGCAGCGCCTTGTCTTGTTGCCAAACCTCGAATGTACCTCGCTCTGGAAATCGAAACAACTAACCAATCTTCGCGTGTAAAGTTAGAAGCTGTTATATACCTTATTATAATAATTGAGTACACAAACTTATAAAAAGATTAAAATAAAATGATGATAAAAAATTATCTGGACTCCTGCCCAGATCATCTCAAAAATAAGGGATTTGTATTCATGTATAAATAACGTTTTGTAAATATTTGAGGCCGCCACCTTCGCCATCGTCGGCCGACGACGGCATGTCACTGCAACGCGTCAGTTGTGGGTTCGATTGCCACTCGGCGGAATGAATTATTATATATTAATATATTTAATTCGTCACTCTGATATTAAGGCAAAAAGTGCGGCGTTAAATATTTCACCCCTCAACACGCAATGCCTCAAAAAATAATCGAAAAGTAGAAAACGGAGTGTCTTAACATTAGGTTCCCTCTGCCTACCATTCTATATGCGGGATACAGAGTAAAGCTAGAAATAAAGAGAAGAAAAAGTTGTTGAAATTATACCAAAAGTATCATTCAAATTGATTTCAAAATAACATTGGACGTCATATGAATGTGGAAAGGTTGAAATCTCGTTTATACATGCGGTTGACCGCGACACCTGGCGTGTGCAGCGATATAGCGGATAGATACACATTTAGGTATTCTTGTATAATAATTTATTACTGTATCTAGATCGAATTAAATACATTGCGTGTTGAGTAGCGGAACTCAACGCCGCATCGTCGAATAGAGTGGAGAAATGAAAATAATACATTCATCAACGCATTTACGGTCAAATGTCCACTCTCCTCCACTCCACACTCTACTACGCCACAATGGTCTTATTAAACTATTTGTAACAAAAATATTAAAATTTTCACTAGCTGGAAAATTCAACCTTGTTTTTGCGATTCAATTGCCTGGAAAAGATCACTTTTAGTGATAAGCCTTTTAGCAATTTTTTTATTTTTATTAAGTTCTTGTTAACCTTGGTGGGAAATAAACATGTTATGTTATGTTATATATATTATAAGTTTAGATAATTACTTTAAACTAGTAAAAACCTTACGGTAAAGTACAATGGGCACGTTTCGTCCACATTTTATTTTCTGTGGGTATTTTTATTCAGGTCCATGGAGAAATAGTATAGAGATAATCCGTAACTTGAAGATCATCTTTACTTATAAAATAGTAACTGTCTGTATATGGGGAAATTCATCAGAAAAACTATTACTACTTAGTCGTTAAATGACTTAAAATATCACCCAAAATCTCTTTATTTATCTCCCAAATTCTTCCGCAATAAGGGCAAGTCGCATGCGACAGCATGTTACAATCGACAAACACCGAAATATGGTGTCGTAAACAGACAGCGCACGCACAGTATGCGTATATAGTTAAATATTTGGCGTTCAATTTTAATAATAATTCGTTAATTCATAAACTTACATTACAAAATCACATTACTTTTAAATAAAACACGGTTAAGTGCGAGTCCAACTCCCCCACCGAGGCATCCGTATCAAAGTCAAGATAGTAAGTTCATGGGAAGTACCATTTATAAAAGTTTGACAAACTTAATAAAATAAAAAATCTATTAATATACGCATACAAACGTTTATTTCTTCGCTAATAATTAAAATGTAAGGGAAGAAATAAGTATTCAAAGATTCTCGATCTTATTATTTGTGGGACAAGAGAATTACGTAACCTGCAGTTGGAGGGTTAAGAAAATACGATTTTTTTGTAAATATTAATAAAATTCTAATTAAAATACAAAAATTAAATCTAACTTATATATAATTGTCCTCAATTTTGGAGAAACAATATTGAATCTAAACCTAACTAAATCTAACTTAACCTACGACTTAATTACTCCACGATGGAATAATAAGTGTGGGAACGGAAGAAATTCCTTTCCCACCGGCGCCGTTCACCCGATCTCTCCTTTGTCAGCGTTTTGTGGCACGCGGCCGCCCATCAGACGGACATATTATAATATTAAATAAGTTTTCCGCCTGTGACACCGAGCACTATATAACAAGAGTAAAAATATTATTACAAATACACAATAGCAATCAATACAAATAAATAAACTGAAACTGCGTCGCTAACTGTATATCAGGACCGCAGTGTAAAACATCCATTAGTCCGATTGGTGTCGTTAACTCGATAATTACGATTAATTAACCGAACGTTTGACGGTTCGTTTTATGGTAAGAGCAGTTACAATGGTTTACTGTTGCTAAAATGAGTTGACATTTTATGATAATAACCGGGCTCTAATGATATACAAAATTTAAAAAACTTTTCAAACAACAACAAAATTCGTAATAAAAACTGTTGGTAAATATAAAAGAAGAGCTGGACGTATTTGCACCTAATTTAGAATTCTTCTTTTTATAGCTCTACGCTAAACATAAGCTGTTTATAAAAAACATGAAGTTGGAACTTATTTAATAAAGAAAAGGAAAACATTATTCCGCATTGGCAAAATAAAGCGTTTACAAAGCAATGGTTTGGAGTTTCGATACACAACACGCAATATCAAATTCGGACGAAAAGTGGAAAGAGGAGTGTCTAAACTAGTGCCTCTGCCTACTCTGCTTTGTAAAATCTTTACCCTTTACTCTTTAGTAAAATTGAATTACTTACACTGAATTGTGACCGTCGTGGCACCGTGGCACCAGGACAATTTCTTATTTTAAATGAATCGTCATAGGTTGGAATCCCACTAGGAAGACATTTCAAATATTAAGTTCCTCGCTCTGGTAATAAGATTACGCCGTACGTTGCATTTGTAATTTTTTTTTTTTGTAATAATCTAATACTTAAATAAATACAAAATAAAATAAAAACTAGATAGAAGCTAATCTTAAACATTTAGCATGTCGATAATAACCTATAACGGCTAATATCAATACTAATTTTACGGCACG
>DWLH01002017.1:0-11520 GCA_018249795.1 Heliconius telesiphe telesiphe | reverse complement strand
ATATATATATATATATATATATATATAGATATAGATATATATATATATATATATATATATATATATATATATATATTATATATATATATATAAAGATTTTTTTTATTTCAAAATGAAAAAAGAATACTATTTTTTATTTTCAAGTTACTTATACTTTTGGCATCTTACATACTATATATAGTATATATATATATAAATTTATATAGATCTGTTTTATGGCGTTCATTTATTTTCTTTTATGATGATAACCAAACAATAAAGCTACAGCAACAAAAGTTTCTGAGCTAAAAGAGGCTGGTTTAATACTCAGCGAAAACAAGTAACGTATCGAAACAATTTTGTCACGAACCCAGGATATTGAGGCTTTTTTGGGTGTGTTCGGGTCCGTATTAAGGATTTCACAGACTACTTTACTTTTCCACTTCAGTGTTTTTGTTGAGAAATCTAAAGACAATTGGTTTCTGGCAATCGTTTGAGGTAGCGTTCCAAAGCTAGATGGACTTTACGAGAAGCCTAAAGTAATATATATCTTAAATAATTTGTATTTGAATTACATAAAAATGGCTAAAAATGTTCTTTGTCATATTAATATTTTAATCTGTGATTTAAAAATGCGATTTGGAAATATTGGCTCAGTTATTGAAGTATTGCCGGTTGTTCGTTCCAATAAAAGACTCTTTGAAGCATAAAATTTCTAATTTACGTTCATTTCCAATATATAATAAAGTTTCCCTCATTTTAAAATTGATTTGAAGTTATTTGATGCCAAAAGAAAGGCATTTTCTTTAATGTTATAAGAATCAATGAACTTTTTGGTGAATAATTTTTTTTACAAAGTTTCTAAAACAATTTTGTCTAAAGGCAAATCTGATATTCAATAAAATTTGATTTAATAATTATTAATACTTAATAGTATAAATATAACAAAAGAAAAAATCTTCCAGCCTAAGTAATAAAATTTGAATTGTCTGAGAAAATACGCACAATAACTGAAACGGACGGACTAAATAAAACTTTCATTTTTATAATAGACGCCATCAAGTACAATATTACTCTTGCAGAAGCATTTCTACACCCTATTATCACATAGCTGTACGATCTCATCTTCTTTAAGTGCATACTTGCGGTATTCAGGTCTGGAGCCCGGCCTTACTGTGTTATACCTACTATCAAAATGTGAGCATTTTGTGAACCCTTGGTCCCTTATCATTTTTTTGACACAAGATATTGGATTTTTCTATATGCTTTGACATGTTTTATTAAAAGATACATAGACGTTACACATTTATCGATTTATGTATACTAAGAACTACATGATTTTTTTTTTCAGCTTCTGGCTGTATCCCGCACACAGCAGGGTAGGCAGAGGGATCCTAGTGTTAAGACACTCTGCTCCCCACTTTCTGCCGAATTCTGGAGGCATTGCGTGTTGAGTGGCAAAACTCAACGCCGCGCTTTGCCCAGAGCGAAGAAAATGGAAATATAAATTTAAGTAAATATTTCATCTCCTCGAGTGGGGATCGAACCCACAACCAGTCGGTTTTACAGTCACACATTGTGCCGCTGCGCCACGACTGGCCTCTATGACTGATTATTAATTTAATAAACATAATTGATTGACAACTATAATGATTTCGAATATAATATTCGATTACTATAATCTGTACTCTTCTATTACGATTTTTTAATTACTTTATTCTAATTTCTATAAAAAAAATTGATTGTTTTTAATTAAAAAATACGACCAATATTGATATTTGATATTCATAATAATATACTTTGAGCATTGATACATATAGCTAATTATTTATTATACGTATATATATTTGTAACATTATATTCTTTTTACGTATATTATGTGCGTTAGAATTTTTAAATGATGATAATCATTTTAAAACTCTTACTTAAATGTGATGATGTCAATGAATAATTTAATTCATTCCTTTCAGAAACAGCTTAAACTATTAAATAATTCATTTGGATAAGGATACATAATATTCTTTGTAAAATATCTGCAATGATTGCCGCCTATTAACTCAACTTCTATGGAACTACCACGTCAGTCGCAGAGGGTTAAACTGTATGAAAAAATTGGGTTAAAATGATGTATGTAAATATCATAATTTGCGACGGAATACGTTAAGCCTCTTAAAACCTCTTAAAATTCATTACCTTATTAAAATTACATCGGGAGAGAGCTATTTTAAAGGCTTTCCTTTATTATATTTTATTGTATTATTTAAATAAAAATATAAGCAAAATATTTTGATTGCGTGTTGAGTGGCAGAACTCAACGAACTTTGTCGGCCAAAGCGGGAAAATGAAATTAATTTAAATATAATCATTCCCCCGAGTGGGGATCGAACTCACAACCGTCACGTTTACAATAATACGCTGTTCCACTTCGCCACCCCGGCCTTTACAAATAGTATCATTTCATATAATTGTACAATGCATGTACATTTTTTTCAAAAGAGAACTGATAAGGCATTACGACTAACTCTTTTATGGAAGTATATTCACTAAGAGAACATGAATAGTTTGTTGAGTATCTCGTATATACGGAAAAAATCATTTTAACATAAAATGAAATTTTTACGTAAAGAATTTAATTTTAATGTGGTTTTCTGTATTTTTTACATGAAATGTAAAATAATAGTTTAGAAGTGGAAGTTTTGGGAGTATACCGGAGCTTTCGTCATTTGACATGCAATATTTCTATTTAGCAAATTCAAAATATACCTAAATTGTTAAAGCAAATGCATATATTTTAACTGTTTACCCGGTTTGTACTATTTAAAAGTAAATATAGTGATAAAGTTTTCTTAGCGTAGCAACTTCAAAGGTCTTTTCCTATAGAATTTCTTGGCATAAGCCGTAAACGTATACATATATTTATGAACCATATCCTTGACTTGTACTATGTAAGCAACAAGCTTGATATACTCGTACACTCACGCACGTATCTAAGATCCAATATTTGATTGAACGTTCCAATGTGGATATACGATAATTATTTTTATCAAATAAATCTATATAAGCAATCGTGGGCAGGAGCACAAGCGCGCGACTGTTAACGCAACTGGGTGTGTGTTCGATTCCCCTTTGAGGAAATGAAATATTTAATACTTTCATTTCCTCGCTCGGCTCGTTCGGTAACGAGACAAAGCGCGGCGTTAAGTTCCGCCACTCAACACGCAATGCCTCCAGAATTTCGCGGAAAGTGATGAACGGAGAGTATCTTAACACTAGGTTCCCTCTGCCTACCTAGCTAAACAGCGCTCGGTGTCACAAGCGGAAAAATATTTTATATTAATATGTGTCTGTCGAAATACTGACAAGGAGAGAAATCGGGTGCACGGCGCTGGTGAGGAAGGAATTTCTACTTTTCCACACTTATTGTTCTAACATTGAATAATTATGTCGTAGGTTAAGTTAGATTAAGTTACATTTAGGCAGAACATTGTTTCTTCTATTATCGTAGGCAATACTCTATATAAATTAGTTTATATTTAATTTGTGTATTATAAAATCCTATTTTCTCAACCCTCCAACTGCAGCCCTATTTTATAATATGGTTACGTACCTATATGTAATATTTTGTAATAAGCTACAAGAAACTTGTAGGATAACCGAAAACGATATTGGGTCGCTGTTGACTTGGGCCTCGTTGGTTGATTATTTAAGGTCTTACGAGAATGACAGTCAGCAACATTCGATGCCTAATGGAATATCTGAAAGCATATTTTAATACCGTAATGAAATAAGAAAATTATGTGTATTATATAATAAGTATTTGCAGAATTTAGCTCGTAAATTAAATTACACTTTATTATTTTCATGCGTATAATGCGATTGATCGAACCCACCACCACGTTCGTAGTCAAATGCTGTACCACTGCGCCATGACGGAAGATGTTACAAATTATAAAAAAATACATTCATTATATTTATTTTGATGTATAAGCTATACTACTATAAGGTTACATTCGAATCAGTTTAGTAGTTTTTGCGTGAAAATAGAACAAACATCCATCCTTAGAAAGTTTCACATTTATAATATTAGTAAGAAATTAAATTTATGAAGATTATAAGTAGCATTTGACAGTAATAAATGCAAACAAATATGTATACGTTTATATAAGTATTGTAGGTGTTATTTCAAAAATTATGATGTATATAAATATCATAATTTGCGACAGAATACGTTAAGCCTCTTAAACATTACCTTATTAAAATTACACCGGGAAAGAGCTATTTTAAAGGCATTCCTTTATTATATTTTATTGTATTATTCAAATAAAGTACATAGGTAGTTTTTTTATATAGCATTCGTTTAGTATTCGTTCATTATAAAAGTTATATTTATTTTAATAATTTATTATACTATTTTCACTCTACGTACGGGGCGGAGGAGTTAAATAGAAATATAAAAGAAACACATTTTTTTTATTTATTAAATTACTAGTAAGAGGCCTATACTAGTGAGAGGATAGTCGTGGCGCAGCACTATGGGAAATCGAGGTCTGTGATCAAAACTCGATAACTTTTTTATTTGTTAAAATAAACAATTGAATTTTTGCACAAGTATAAAGTATAAAATAGCGCTTTAGGTAAAGTTCAGATATTATAGTTTCATTGAAGTATATATAAAACAAAAATTATAAAAAATTAAATTATAAATATTATAAAAGGTATTAATTATGAAAAAAAAATCCTTAGTTCACACTACTTATAGTAGTAATAAAAATGTATTATTAAATTAGTTTATTAAAAAACAATGTTTATTAAGCTGTCATCTATTTGAGTAAGAAATTAATAGTTATTATTACACATATTTATTTAATAAAATATAAAATTTACAAAAGCTGATTTACATGTATTCTACATGTAAAAATATAAGAAATGAATGTAAATTACATAATAAGCATGTTATATTTAATTATGCTTGGTGCACTTTGGGATCCATAATAAGTTCATTCACTTTTAAAAGATCTAGGGTATCTTCATCAAGTGCCTTCACACTTTTGCTATACTCGTATGTTTTTCTATGACTGGAAATGTATGGATCTGATGTGTAGAGAAGAGTATGAAATACATCCTCATTTGTAGCTGATCGAGAGCACTTTCTGGCATGATGTAGGCGAAATTTTTGATACTCCTTATAACGGGATTCTTGTGCACCTTGTGCATTTTTGGGATCTCATTCGTTTGTTAAATTCCTTAAATACATGTATTGCGCTTTTGTTAAATCCAAATCAATGGAAACACTCAATGCCTCTTGATCCGATAGCATTTTACTCTAACCTTGCGTTTTCTATGAGATTCAAATATAGAGACATTGTATCTCCATCAGCAAGCCTTAGTTTTTCTACGAGTTTTGCTTCTAATTCTTCTATGGAACGTAAGCCCTGGACGTAGGCATTGCAAATGTGTTCAAAGCCATATTCACTAAATAGCGCAGTATTTTTTCGCCTCTTCTTTGATTCTGATGTCCCCATAGGGACACAGGGTCTTACGCGTTTTCCAGAAGACTTCGATGATGAGTTCTCAGGTGCTACTTCTTCAATGATTAGTAAGGTTAACAAATATTCAGAATTTTACCGGGACGCTTCTGTCCATCGTTTATTAAAGGAACGAATGAGATTCCTTTGAATGTCACTGATAATAAAACACATGTTGTCTACAGAAACATGATACTTTTCTTTTAGAAATATTGATGGCTTATATTGACTGCTTCAAGTTGTTTTCCTCCTTCAATGTATGGGAGTAATAATTCACGCTTGAAACACTTGAAAGTATTAGCCATTTTGAAATTTAGTGAAGACACTTAACAATCAAACGTCTGTTAGTCATTTTATTACTAATTTGTAGTAGTTTTATTAAATTAATTCACTCTTTTTATATAATTTCATAAATGAGGGTAGTGTGCATTTTATTGATTAGTAATACCGCAAAATGTGTGCAAAATGAAGATAAACGCTCTTTTATCAATAAATAACAATAATTTAATTAAAATTTACTGCAATCTAATCAATTAAATAGTACAACATTAGAAATTTCAATAGATAGAGTTTTCTTGTTCCCTGGCTTGTATTGTAGTTTTCGTGATAACTTCTAAAACCACACGAATCCGCAGTTGATATTTATGACTATCTGGACTATAAAACAACATTAAATATAACGCGTCGGTAGACGTCGGTAACTGTCAAGTCTCGATGAACTTTAAACACGTACCTTTTTTCTCTGCACTTATTTTTAATATTTTTTATAAGAATGTATTCATAAAATCCACAATATAATAATTGTTTTGAAATCTACATACTATAAGCTTTTTAAAAATATATAACACTTTAAACTTATTAAAGGAAATTATGTTTAAAGTATCGATGCGAACAACATCGAAACAATTAAAAGTGCGTCAGGGACAACTTTAGTAAAAACGAATTTTGATCTGCCGTTGTTCTACCATTTTCCATAATGCGCAGTTGCCCAAGCAAGTCTGTGACACATTGTGCGTTCCGTTCTCACTCGATGAAATGAAATATTTAATATTTTCATTTCTTCGATCTAATGTACAGGAATAACCCCGGCGTTGAGTTCCGCCACTCAACGCAATGCCTCCAGAATTCACCGGAATATAGGTAGCGGAGTGTCTTAGTACTAGGCACCCTCTACCTACTCTGCTACATGCGGGATAAAGCGTAAAACTGAAAAATAAATACTTTGGTAAAAATCGTTATATTTAACCACTTACCAAATGCTTTGCATGCGGAAGCTGTCTGGAATCAAACGTACATAAAACCAGATAGCCCTACAATCCGCTCGGATATGACATCATTTATTATATTTACGAGCGTCATCCTACAAAAGGGTTTGATTCAAATGGCGTGCAAGCTGTTCCACAACAAACGAACTTAAACCCTTAAATACGCGTTCTCTTGTATAAAATACAAATTACGTTATCAAGCACCAATTTTTTTATTATTCTATTGCCACAAACGAGATTGTAAGTTTGACAGATTGTGGGTTCATCCCACTCGAGTAAATTAAATACTTAATATTTTCATTTCTTTGATCTGATGTCGAGGCAAAGCGCAGCGTTGATTCCCGCCACTCAACACGCAATGCCTCAGGAATTCAGCGGATTTTTGTTTATTTAATACAACTACACTGATCTATTACAGTATATCTATAGTTAATAAGTTATCCATTTGCTCATTTTTATTACATATACCAAAGTATATAAAATATAAAGCATTAAACCGCATATTCTAAAAAAGTGACATATAAAGAGTGGTACGGCAAACAATTATAAGTTGTTTCCATAATAACTCCCGCGAAACCGTAGACAAAATCTAGTTATAAATACAAAAGATGTTGTTAGAGGATTATAAGGGTCTCAATAAATCTCCTCGAGCTTCTATTTTATCAACGACCGCAGTCCGTGGAGAGAATCCTGAATATACAAGATACTTGGAAATTTAAATCCCATTTCGAGTTATTCGAGTGTATTGCAATACGGTACGCCAAATTGAACTCGATCATATAAAATTTAATATACTTATTCGGTCAACTGGAAGGCAACCGCTTTTAATAAACTTAAGTGATTTTAACCTAACAGTGACATTGCCTTAGCTTAAATGGAATGGGTACCTGTTCTTGACAAATGTAAATTTGTCACGTCTCTAAATGATTGAAAAGATGACACGCAACGCACGGCCTTTTGTTACGCCTTAAACACTCAATATCTTGAAATTTGGGCGGAAAGTATGGAGTGTATTAACACTAATGGTTGGAATTTGATTGGACATTTTATTTATTTTATTTTAGATAAAATGCAAAAAAAAATCTCTATTTAAAATATACTAAATACCTGAAAATGTTATACATTGTAAAGTTAAGCCTGCCTAGGTTCTTGTTCATGTTAGAATATTATTTGTCATAATAAGTACAATATAAAATTAAAGGACTTACATTTTAATCTTAAGAACCACTGAATTAAATAATAATAATCTCTCTCGTATTTTACATAAAGAAGGTCCTCATTTATACTCCTCTTCTCTACAGTATGTCAAATGTGTTTGTAGCGTGTAAATGTACTCAATTTTGAGCATTGCCATTATTATTACAATACAAATGAATAAATAACGTGAATTCACAAAGTAAGATGCTTGATATACCTAGCATTAAAATAATAATGTTGGAATAAGATAAACAAGACGAGTGAGTTAAGTGACATATTAATTTTAATCTTCATCTACGGAGGATATAGGTTCGTTTCCCATTTGACGAAATTACTATTAAATTATCTTCATTTCCCCAGTATGAGAAGACAAACGGATATAAACACTGCGTATTTTATCTTGTTTTTCTTCTTTTTACGTTTCTTCGTAAAATAAACGCTCAAGATCAGATATATGTTTAGGTTAATTCGAGTAAAGAATTTAGACGGTGATGCATTAGATGATTTGGAAATCATCGAAACTACATTATATTTCTCCGTCTAAAATTTAATTGGATAGTATTGCTCATTCAGCAAGCTCAATCAATGAACAGACAGCCTGTAACAGTATGTACCTTGGATATGAATAGTAAAATAAATAAGAATAATAACGATAATAATAATACAATCAACATATTTTTAATATCAAATTGATTCGGAGTCATTTATGTATAGACGTCTCGAGTGTCGCAATCGTCACAATATATATATATATATATGGGGTCAAACTGTCAAGTACTACGGTACTATTATATATAAATGTAATATCGGAGCCTATAATGGCACGATCTTTTAGGATCGCATTTCTTATAAAGGCATTACATGTATAGAGGCGACACATATTGTGGATAAAAGTTAAATTTGGCCAATATTACAATATTGAATGTTGTTTTACGTCGCGGAAGGTGACGTGATGGGCTTATGCGAACTGTTATAGCGATGCTAACTCAGTATGTCATCACTGATGCCGTCTCGCAGTTTGCTCGCGTTACGTGGGCTGTGCTTGTATAGCGTTCGTCGTTGACGTAATATATAATACCCACTGTGGTTCTACTATTTGGTATATGATTAGCAGGTGTGAACTCTGGTGTATGTAATAGTGTCTGCCCGTCTCATACGGGTGTGTGGTGCTATTTTACGCCCTGGAACTTTGGTTTATGTAGTAGTGTCCACCCGTCTCATACGGGTGTGTGGTGCTATTTTATATCCTGGAACTCTGGTGTGTGCAGTAGTGTCCACTACCTACCTAGCCTGCCTAGCCTACGGTTCTAATACCATGTTCGAACGTAGAAAATACTCGAGATGCGACTGCGGGTGTATGCCGTACGTATATATTTAACATATCGGCCGCCTTGCAATAGTGCGCTCGATCCAACGACTTATATTGATCTCACAAATCAATCAACATCACGAATCACGCTTCTAATATAATCTTAATATAAACAAGCGTCACAACTATCTTCAGAGAGATCATACACAAACGTCCCGGAGGGTTCAATAAAGACTGTTGCAGCCGCAGTCTGGTAGGAATTCACGGTGTAGAAACGGTGCGGTTCTTCCTTTTATTATAACTAATGATAGTGGACAGTTATAAAGGAGAGGAAGTCGCGTCCTGCGCTCTTGGCTTTTCTACGGAAGAGCTTCGAGTTATGATAAAGTAAAATTGTCGCGTTTCAGTTATTTAAATAAACTTTTGATGGCAAACATCTTATTAGGACAATAATATCTGGTGGCATTATTTAAAACTCTAAATTTGTGAGCATGGATGTTTGATCCACTTCGCACACCTCCACATTTATAGTCGTCACATGTTTAATATAAAATTGAATAAGTAGACTAAACTTTCTTTTGTGTTTACAGCAATTCACAGGACATGTTTTCCCTAAAAATAAATTTATCAGCTTCACACTATATCCCGCACACAGCAGGGTAGGTAGAGGGAAACTAGTGTTAAAACACTCCGTTCCCCACTTTCCGCTGACTTCTGGAGGCATTGCATATAGAGCGGCAGAATTTAACACCGCGCTTTGCCTCGACAACAGGAAAATATGGAAAATATAAATGTAAATAAATATTTCATCTCCTCGAGTGGGGATCGAACCCGATCCAGTCGATTTTACAGTCACACTTTGCACCCCTGCGCCATGACTGGCCTATCGTTGGCCTATCTATTTTATTCTTGATCTTAAATCCCGGCAAAAAAATATTAACGTAAATTACAATAAGGCTCTATATTAATAGCTTAATATTATTTTCAAATGTAGTTGATTTCACATACCACATTTTCATCCAATATAAGCCGAAAATTATTATACGGTAATAATCCTCGAAAGTCAATTTACGTAAAATTGGGAGCTGACTTTTTTTGATGATATTAAAAATTGATTTTTACATTTTTTATACTAGTAACGAGTATAAGTTGTAACAAGCATATAAAATTTTTAACGTAGTCCAATGAGAACGTATGGCTTAGTTGGTAAGAGCGCTTAGACGGTTTCCAAAGAGGTGTGGGTTCAAATCTCGCTACGTTCAAATATTTATGTTTTTTAAAAAAAAATCACAACCATCATATTTTCATTAGCCTTAATACCATAGAAAGCTGTAATAAATATTCTAATAATATAGCTATTTTAAGCCTACCACCATGGGGCCCATTCTTTCTTCATTTTAATTAGTTATAATAGTTGTAGGTTGTCAATGAAACCTGTCCAGGGAGATAGTACTAAAAAAACTTATACAATATAATAAAAACGTCTCAGTTTTACTTTATGCTTCAAGATAAATTACTACTACGTACTTTTTACAAAACACGAACAATGTGTGAAAATGAAAAAGAATTACTAACTGAAAATGGTAAAAGAAAATTATTTCAGTGCCACACGATGTTGAGATTCAACCATTCAAAGGCGAGCCAATCTCGTAGGTCACTTACTACACTGTAATAACGACTCCCTGTAGCCACTATCGTTCCGAGGGTGAGCCTTAACTACCGTAGAACCAGATAGACCTTCTACGTACACTTCGACGGGCTTAGATTAAAGGATTCCTTCATATAAGTGTTTAAGGCATGTTCTAAGTTAAGAATTTATTATGATATGAAGGATATGAGGGTGCATTTGCTAATAAAAAAATATAAAATATTGTCGCTTAGTTCTAAAATTATGGGTCTGTTTTACTTTAATAAAAAATGATAAGCTTTTTCATGTTTTTATATTGATTCTCATTGAAAGCGAATGCGGACAAATTATTATTTTTCTTAATAATCAACAGTTGTGTAATATGTAATGTTTTTTTTTTTTTTTTCAGCTTTACGCCGTATCCCGCACACAGCAGGGTAGGCAGAGGGAACCTAGTGTTAAGACACTCCGTTCCCCACTTTCTGCCGAAATCTGGAGGCATTGCGTGTTGAGTGGCAGAACTCAACGCCGCGCTTAACCTCGATACCAGAGCGAAGAAATGGAAATATAAATTTAAGTAAATATTTCATCTCCTCGAGTGGGGATCGAACCCACAAC
>DWLH01002016.1:0-11522 GCA_018249795.1 Heliconius telesiphe telesiphe | reverse complement strand
TGTTAGTTAAGCAATTTGTGACATTACACTACACTAGACATGACTACATAATATAAAGGACTTACGAAAATCCTGCCATCCATTCAAAGTTATCAAGCATAGACCACGCTGTATATCCTGTCACGTTCACTTTATCCTCATAAATTGCAAGCAGAACCTGAGAACAAACTTATTTTGTAGATTAAGTAAAATAATTATTTTTATATAAAGGTGAACGAGCCTTGACTGGAATTCCAAAACTTAAATGAATTCTTTAGTTTGTCTACTTAGATTAAATAGATTTTTTCGCCTTAATCTACAGGAGCACCCTCCTGGGGAGATAACCTGGTATAGTATAGAAGACGAATCCGAAATTCAGAGGCTGCGTGCTGCGGCTGCTGATAGAACGCCACATGTTGTGCAACTATCAGAGTGGGGTAATAAAAATAATTTAAAACCATAACTATGTATTATTTGGATTAAGTACTTTTGTTTAGCTTCATGTTGTATTCCGCACATAGCAAGATAGGTAAAAGAAATCTAGTCTCTTAACTCTACGTTTTCAATAAGATACTTCCGTTCTCCATTTCCGCCGAATTCTGGGAGCATTGCGTGTTGAGTGGCGGAACTCGACACCGTGTTTTGCCTCGTTACTACAGCGAGTGGGAATCACACCCACAGCCTGTCGCGTCTACAGTCGCACGCTTGTACTTCTGCACCACGACTAGCCTCAAATTAAGCCTTTATTATAAAATTTATTGTATTCATTTGAGGCCAGTCGTGGCGCAGCGGCACGAGGTGTGACTGTGTTCTCTGGTGTCGACGTTAAGCGCGGCGTTGGGCCTCCAGAATTCGGCAGATTGTGGGGAACGGTGTGTCTTAACACTAGGTTCCCTCTGCCTACCCTGCTGTGTGCGGGATACAGCGTGAAGCTGGTTTTTTTTTATTTATTGTATTCATTTTAAACATTTTTATAGTGTTTTTTCAGCTTTCGCTGTATTCCATATATAGGAGGGGTCTAGTGTTAAGAGATACCGTTCTTCACTTTTCACCGATTTTTTGAGGCATTGCCTGTGGAGTGACGGAACACAGCGCTGTGCTGCTCGAAGAAATGAAAATATTACTGAATAATATTTCAATCACCCCAATGGGAATCGAAACCCACAACCGTCGCGTTTACATTTAAGACGCTCTCTTGAAATCACACTTAGGAAAGAAAAAAAATATTGTATTAATTTTTTTAAGTTTAATTATTGCATAAATTTTTGAAGGACTTAGAAAAGTATGAGCACATAAATTAAATTATCTTTACATATTCTCAATAAAAACAATCACCTATGTTACCATGTTATGTACCAAGCTTAAAAAAAAATATGACAAAATTCTATTTTACCTGTTCCAAATGATCCTTGAAATATTGAACTCTATCCCGATCATGCAAATTATATTCGGACGATGGGTATCCGTTCTCGTATATAACGATTTCTATATCCCCAAAATTGTTTTTCACCCAAGATAGCTGGTTTCTTAATCCTTCTGGATGTGCCTGTTTTTTGTTTATTTTTTTAGCTTTTCTCACTAGAGATAAACTTTAGCGAGAATGAAGCACCTAATGCTACGAACTCTGCATATCATTGGGTAATGCCAGTAGATGCGAAAGTCTTTCACTTTCGCGTCTGCTGGCATCAACCTCCTCATAACAGCGCCTCTAAAGCATTCTCACTGAGGCGTTCTCGCTAGTACCTGTCATTATATGTATCTCGTAATTGCGGATTAGGTCAGCATAAGTATCTTACAAAAAGATCGCATCTCCACAATATTCGTCTTAATTTCATTCTTCTTTTGTAATACCCACGGTTTGTTGCCATACATCAGCGTCGATACCAGCATTGAGTTGTGTACGACCAATAGAGTACTTTACATTACATTGTTATTTAATATTAAATCCAGAAACTAATGCTAGTAGGATAAGGTACCGTTAATCCTGTTATCGGCAGCAATACAAGGAGTACTGCTGCCGATAACAGGATTAACGGTACCTTATCCAAATACATTTCGTATCTTCCATCTGTACTAAGCATACTTCCCAAATATACTATTCGTTCACTTGTTCTAATATCTTTTTATTGACCCTGATCTTACATTCGGTTCTTTCTTTATTGCTTTCAGATTTCAAAAATTCGTTTATTTTATTCAGTCATATTTTGAACCTATTGTATGACGTCATCAGTTTCACAACTTTCTCCCAGGTAGGGCAGAGAGAATTTTCTATGTTGGGTGTACTGATGAGTACTATCAGTTTATATGAAATGTGGATGGTGGTTATTTTTGCATTTATTAGATAAATATGGTGCATAAAATAAAACTTTCGGTAAATAAATAATTATTATATTTTCTTGGCTATTTTTTTTATATACATATCTAATAAGAAATGCATGCAAGTATGGTCGTGCCAGACACCCCTAAACTATAAACGCCTACCAATAATACTACGCCTATATTTATATGCATTGTTACTTCAATAAATAAAAAAAATATATCTTTTACTTTATGTTTTTTACCCCACTACTATTTTGGTGAATGGCTGGAAGAATTTTTTGTTAAAGATAAGCCCACCAAACATTTTTTTTTTTTGTGTTTATATAGAATATATTATTATTAATATAACTGTTCATAAATGATTTAGATATTTGAATCTGCACAATCCTATCTATATCAATCAATACAATCCTATCTAATCCGATATTTGAATCCTTGTAGCATATTAGATGAAAACATGTTTATACATAAAATACTACTTACGTAGAACCAAATATTACCACCCTTTTTCCAAGATGGATCGACATCCAAATATACATCCAATTCAGTTATAAAGCTAAAAGGGTCTCTAGTTATGTTGTTTTCTTTTGCTTTTTTCACAACTCTACTTGTATAGTAGTTAAGACCAAAGAAATCTGCGGAATCTGCAAACAATTTTTTTTAAATCTCTACGTTATATCCCGCACGTAAAAACACCAACTTGAAACACTAACTTTCCCCACTTTCCACCTGATTCTCAAGGTATTGCGTGTTGAGTGATAGAACTCAACGGCGTGCTTTGCCTTGTTACCAAAACTAGGATACAAAAATATTAAATATTTCATTTCCACGAGTGAAAATCGATCCCACAGCCGTCTCGCTTACAATTATGATTATGTTATTATTATGATTATGTTGACTTAGAAGTTTTAATTTTTCTGTGTTCCAAGGGATTAGACTTGAATATTAGATATTATTTTTTGCTTTATACCTCCACGCGATCTCGAGATAAATGGTCTTGATAGACGGACAACAAAGTGATGATCTAAGAGTTCCGTTGTTTCCTTTTGTGTTACCAAACCCTAAAATGTTAATTGAAAAACGCTCACGCTATTATTAATTTAATCAAAGCGAGAAAATGAAAATATTAAATATTTCATTTACTCGAGTGGAAATCAAAGTAACAATAACCTGACGCGTTTACAGTCGCACTCTTGTGCCACCACAGGCCTCTTGATGGAAGATTTTTTTTTGTTTTTAGTTTCTTTGTCAATTTAATTAAGGTACCGCACCCTGAACAAAAATGGAGTTCTTATAAGATCACTTTATTATCCGCCTGTCTGTATATATCTATTAGTCTGTCAAGACCATTTTTATCGGGTGGTGTATGAAGCTAAAATTAATACTAAATATACATCTTGCACTTGAGTATTTTTTTTATATTTAAAAGTTTTATAGAACATTAAATTACGAGTCAGTTGTAATATTCTAGTAAATTTGAAATACCTCTAACAAGCTCCTTCTCTTCTTCAGTAAAGTCAGGTAATTTGGATCTTCTAAAGCCTTTCTTAATACTGTGTTCCGCTATTATTTTTTCTATAGCTGGTGGCCATCCTCCAGTTTTCGAGTATATTGGATATGAGAACAATCCTGACTAAAAATAATAATTATAAATGTATAGTCTTAATTTCACACATATAGATAATCTACTGTAAAACTGACCTTACAAATAGGTAATCATAATGACATAAAAATTGCATCGGCAAAAAAATATTTAACATATAATAGATGAGTATTTTTTTAAAGTTCATAAGAGTATAAAAAACGTCTGTCTAGATATATGCAAGTGTAAACATATTAGTATTCATATTCATTGTAGGATTTTTTGATTAGAGATCATTTAGTTTAAAAATTTTAATTAAATTTATCGGAGAATTTAAAATTTTTTTCACGAATTTCAATTACAGGCGTTAAAACATTTTTTTTCGGACAAAGCTTGCATATTGTTATTAAAGCTGGTATTCCCTTGAAATCTGTATGAAATGACATAACAGTTCTTCTAAGAACAGATCAAAATCGTCTAATGTAGATTTAAGGTAAACTCGTCTCCTTTCCAAAGGTGATTTAAAATTGTGTTATTTATTTATTACTAGTGTACGCATGCCGCTTCACCACAACAACAATATACATACTTTCATACCTACCTTTTATCCAATTCAATAAAACACTTATTTTGTAACGATATTGTCGCATGCAATTTTTATGTAGACGTAACTTTTTAATATATGAAACGATTAAAATAAAACACTAAATATTAGGGGAGTTTGCCAAAACACAATGGTAAAAAGAGCAAAATTAGTCTATGAAATTTGATGTCGTAGATGCCTTTCTAAACACAAATACTTTTTAATATGACGTCATCAGAGTTGGACCTGGTATACTATACTATACTCGCTTTACGATGTATCCCTAGCGAGGCAGTCATAGAGAATGAAGCGCCATACGCCATGGTCTCTGCATACCTCTTTCGCCTCGTCCACTGTCATTAACCTCTTCATACATGTCCTTCGAGGGGTCCTCATGTTTTGTATACGACCTTTTTCCAATATCTTTGATACTGTGTTTTTTTAAGGTCAACCGAGGTCTCCCGCTAACTCTCTTACCGCTCATGTTTCCTTCATAAATCTTTTTTGCCGTTTTTTTATCACTCATTCATTCGACGTACCTAAACCAGCTGAGCACGTTCTTCTTCATGACATCCTCGCTCCTTAACCAACTAAGCTGACTCCGCATATCCTACGAAGAGATCATCACGGCATCTCCACGGCATTCATCGTCATTCTTTCATTCTTCTTTTGTAATATCCACGTTTCGCTGTCGTATAACAGCTTAGGTACCAACACTGCATGGTGTACGCCCAAACGTGCAACTGTGCTGACGATTCGCTGTCTCTTCAATATAACTAAGTTACCGTTAACAATGTTACCGGCATCAATCGCCTTTCCGCATCCACCTTGTATCTTCTATCTCTACTGGACATACTTCCCAAATATATACTTCATTCACATGTCCTAATATCTTACTATTTACACTGATCTTGCATTCCATCTTTTTTTCATTTATTTCAAATATCGAAACCTTTATCTTATCATCGCATTCAGGTTTAGACCATTATTTTCACACCCTTCTTTCAGAGTGGTGACTAATGGCTGCAGTTAGCATTCTGATGATGCAAGGAGCACTGCATCATCTGCGTACAGCAAGCAATTTACACTGAAGTCACCAACTTTCACTCTCATATTACTTTGTTTCACTCCTTAGAGACAGCTATCCAATTACAAATTGAACAACCAAGCTGATATGGCGTATCCTTGTTTAACATCCGATTGAATGTCAAACAAGGGTGACATGCCAGCTCCTACTTGCACGCAGGCTGAGTGATCTCTGTAAAGAGACTTCACAGCCTGTATTAAGGGTACCAGGGACTACCTCTCCGATAATTTCGTTCTCACAACTCTGTCAAACGCATTTTCCAAGTCCACAAAAGCACAGAAAACTTTTTGGTTAACGGCCAAGAACTTTTCCGTGATCATGCGGAGGGAAAATATGCTCCATGATCATATTTTATATGATCCATGCATCCTCTTCCAGGTCTAAAGAAATCTCTCACAAGAGCCTTTCGAATCTCACTTGCATTCTTCTCGTCAATAGTTTAGCATAACCTTTACTACCCAAGCTAATTGTACTAATAGCCCTTTGTCTTCCGCAGTCTATCTGTGAACCTTTGTCTTTATACAAAAGAACGATGACTGCACCTCGCCAATCGTCTGCGACCTTCCCTGATTTCCAACATAAATTGCACAAAAACCAGAACAAGTCCAAGCAGCGTCGCCCACCATATTTGATCATCTGGGCAGTGACTCCATCTGCTCCCGCTGCCTTGCCACATTTCAGACTTCATATTGCACTCTCAACTTCTTTTACACTGGTTTTGTCATCAGCTACATCAAGACTTAGCGTTTCGCTGTTATTTCACCGTCTTTCGAAAGCACCCCTTTCATTCTACAGGTCAGCGAGCAACCTCGAGAAACACTAACTTCTTACCAAAAAAAGCTTCGTGTTTTACCTGAAGTTATTCCTTAACCTTTCATCTCTTTTATTCTCCGACTTTTCACGCTTCATGTTTATCAGTACTTTCGTTTGGTGCTTATACTCTTTCTTTTTTATCTCTCTCATACTTTTATCCTTACCTGAGGCTTTAATATCCTGCCATGCTTTCTTCTTTCTTTCTGCAGCATCTTATTTATTTATTTATTTATTTATTGGTTTATCACATAAGTACACTATACTATTACTATTTAAAAAATACTATTTAAAAAATAATACATAACTATACATACGTTTGTTAAGATAAATACCACATGCAAATATTTTGTGTCAAAAAAAAGATTAATAACAATCACAGTAAAATTTGTGTTTACAACTAAAAGTACATAAAAGTAAATTCTAAATTGCACCAATGACCAAGAAAAAATTATTATATTTTTATTATTATACTTTATAAGCGAGTTTACGAAGTGATTCTCAAACCTGCGAACTAGAGCCCAATGCAGTTCTGCGAATTGGGGGCTGGAAAAGTGTTACGGGATTTCTAGGGCTGATTTAAACTTAAGTAACGGCAACAGGTTAGGACAAGAAACATACAGATAGTTAATTGATTTGTGAATTAAAGATAAATCTAGTATGTCCTTTCTTTCAATTAACGATGGAATTTTAAAATATGCACTATTTTATCCTATACTATCTATCCTTATAAGAAAGTTTGCTTTTTGAGATTTCTCGAAATTTTGCTAAATGCCATAGAAATGTTTTCTGAATTCTTTCGACGCGCAACAAACTAGTAAAATAATGAGGTTTCAATCTTCATTTCATCATCCCACCATTCGTCGCGCTTTTTGCTAAAGCCTCTTTTCCCTTTGCCACATTCACCTGTCGCTACTTCCTTCATATAATCTCTAAGATTCCGTCAGCATACTTCAATATTTCCATTTCCAGTGCTGTCTAGCTTTCTACCTTGTCTAGCTTTTTAAAATTAACAAATAATATAGTAAGAATTATTTGTCATATTAAAAAAAATTAAAAATCATTGTTTTGGGTTTTACTCTCTTCTACATTAATAAATAACTCCAATATTATTATTTTTTCGTATATCTTCCATGAACAGACAGCGGAGCGATGATCACTCAGTTTTATTATTAGTATATATTTGTTACATATTTTTTTATTATATGTTTTTTTTGCTGTGACATTTACAAAGTGATAATGACAATCTGTGTGTTATTGTAAAGTTCACTGTAAGACTAGATACTCTCTACATAAGTATACTTTTTCTTGAGCTGTGACATGATGATGACAATACCTGTCATTAATACTATTGCAGATTATATTTTCCTTTTTGATTTTGCCTTTTAAGGGACTTTGTGGGCACGGAGAAAGAAGCAGATAGTGTAAAAAAAGTTTCACCCGAAGTGGATCAGAACCGAAAATTATTACCTTCTTTTAAACGTTTGCCTATCCTTTTTTGTTTTTATTATTAAATTAATCACTTGCTACCTACATTTTAAACTTTTTCAAAGATGATTTTAGGAATTAATTGCCTAACTTTTATTTTATTATAGGAATTTATCAATAATAATTAAACATACGTATATTTCATCTGCCAGTTCTGCTAGATTCTCGTCGCCCTTCGTAGCTGGTATAAGATTAAATTGTTGGTTTACAATTCCAATGCGACCTGTTGATCAAAGTATATTGGCATTATTATTAGAAATAATATAACTCGGCATTAAAACAAATAAAAATATTTTTCCTTAATGAGAAATATATTTCTCTAAATTTAAGTATTGTCTGATTTTTTATTTACATGCAATTTCTGCACCATCATCATCATCATCTGCATAATTCTATTCATAATTTTTGTTAATTTTTAAAGATTTGTCCAGAGTCCACGAGATATAAAAAAAATAATCTCATCTCTTAATATATGCATTCCCTCATCTCTTAATATATCTATAAAGTATTTTTTTCCATCACATAAAAGTATTTCACCTTAATTTACTTAGTATTTTCCCTTTATATAAACATCACCTCTATCTACTTACCATTATAAGTATATTTAAATTCCTCCCTGTATACGTTCGCAACCTTCCCATGACCTACCATAGCATTTTTTATACATAAAAAATAGCCAACATCATAATCAATTACACCCGGACCTAGATCTAAAGTGTAAGCTATATTACACATGATGAAAGGTTCGTTGATAGTTATCCAAGATTTTACTCTGTCACCATATAAATGGAACAGAATCCTTGCGTAGTCTGCAAGCCAATCGGTGATAAGAGGGTTTGCCCATCCACCTAAAAATATAAAATAGGTTGATTTGATAGAAATCCTATCTACAAAAGGAGACTTTGTAAGTTGACGGATAACAGAATCTTATCTTGGGAAGATCTTATCTCAAGGCAGGTCTGTCAGATAAATTACAATTTGTGGTTTCACAAATTTCGCATGGCGATACCTAGTGAAGAATGTGTGGGGTATGGCATCGTGACGATGCTAATGAGGCGAGACCTTATATTCAACTCATTTATTATATATTTAATTTGGTTATTTATACGGTACAAAACAATATCGCAAAATAATTTCATAATTGCATTTGTAGCGAATAAATTTAGGATGCTGACATAGCGTGTTTACAAATATTATTTTCAAATAATATTAATTGTTGTGTAATACCCCTACTATACTCTCCCCCTTTTGAAAAAAAAATGTGTAGATCAGAATATAAAATAACCAAAATAAACTATGTAAAATGTTATGCCTATCAACTAAATTGATTCACGGGTGTAATTGTTCGACCGGACCTCGTAACTCGATGCGTTGTTTTGACGTCGTCGGCTGCTGCGTTTGCGCATTGTTGTCGTTCTGCTGATGTTAAATTTTTGAGTTCGTCGACTTTGTTTTTGATGAAGGCTGGCATAAGTCAGTCAATAACCGTAATTATGTTTCGTCCATTATTAGATACAGATAGAGTGCGCACGAAAGTTTTCAACCCGTTCAAATTCGGGGATTTGCATAAGTGATGAATTCTTGTCACGTGAGATTTCTGCCGTTTGATACGATAAGTTTTGTTTTGTCCACGTACTTGTATATTTCATACCAGTCCAGATGAAGATGACATTATTCTTGTTAAATGCTTATTTAGAAAACGTATAACAATTTGAACGTAGCGGGACTCGAACCCATGCCTCCTGAACACCGACCAGGTTGGTTTCCAGGAGGCGCGGGTTCGAGTCCCACTACGTTCAAATTTTTATACGTTTTCTAAATAAGTATGTTTCTTTCCTAAGCGTGGAATAACATTTTAAAAATGTTAAAAATATTATTCTTGTTGTTCTAAATCCCAGGTGCGTTGCGTCTTGTAATATACTGTATATTCTTTTTCCCTTGAGCCTTGGAAAGAAAATTATAGTTATACATTTATTAATTGTCGCTGTGGACGTCTTCGACACTCTGCTTCTGCTTGGGATGCGTCGGTAATTATCGATGGCGGTGCGTGCAGAGACGGTGGAGTCAGCGCAATGGTTCTCTACTGACCGAGAAGCTTACCTACTTTCTTCGTTCTACCACATTTGTATTTATTCAATGGCGCTTAAACATTGACAGTCATAATTGTAGTGACCCAGAATTAATTATCCTTTTCGGATTTAATAATCCTGCAATACTGTCAACTAATCTGTTATCCCATCAAAAAAATAAATGTAAAATGAGAGCCAAGTTCAGTAATATGATATATGCCTTGGTTGTTGACTTCAGCGATAAAAGAAATGAGATGTAAATGTGTGCCAAGTTCAATGGTCAGTCCTTAAATTTATTTTTAACAATATAAAATATTTTATAACACCTTAAATGTCCTATCTTCTTACAAGTTAGGAGTTTTCAAATGAATTTACGAAAGCATCGTTATAAATTAATATATTCATGGCATACAAGCCTACTATAAATTCATATGAAAACTAGCCAAGTCAGATCTTACACATAAATATAGTCTCCTAACTTGTATTCATTTCCTCGAGTAGGGATCGAACCCACAACTAATGGATTTTACTGTCACACTTTGTGCCCCTGCGCCACGACTGACCTCAATTATAATTAATTTTTATATTTAAAAACATCTATTAAACTTTCTTTGATTCATTCATCTAATAAGCATTGTTTGAGACTACAAGATCAAGGTAAATTATTATGTTCATTATGTAAATTTTTATATATCTCAACCGGACCCTCATCGTTCACTGGTATAGTTTCATCCAAATAGAACATTTTATACGTTCTTTCATAACAGTATGGTTCTTGAGTGTTCACATGTTTAAATTCTACTGCAAGAACATACTATTTCTAGTCTATTCTATAAAAAAGTTTGCAAAAGTTTTATAAATTTCTGCTGTCTTGGTTACATGAAATGTTTATTTCCATACTTATTGTAATTTTATATTGAACGCGATCTAAAACTTCACAGTAATTATCTAGTATTTATTATTAATTGTACAAGGTAAGGTAAGGTAAGGTGTATTGTATTTACTAGTAATTGTACAAGGTCCATTACCGTCTTTATAGATTTTGACCGGGATTTTATTGTTTGAACTCTTCCAGTCCCACTGCCTGTCTCTCATCTTCCAGAAGTTTCCTCCTGCCACATATATTCCCCAAAATTGCACAAAAGCTCCCCAACATTGCAAGTGATGAGTGTTTTTTCATTAATTCTGGATTTTTGGCTTTGTCTTCTGTCTTTCGTTGAAGGTGTTTAAAAGTGATTTCGGTGGTTAAAAGGGATGTTTGTGTATGGTCTGCTAGAGTGCTGAAGTCTGCAGGCTTAAGATAACTCAGGCTTCACCTCTATCATCATAAACTGTGACCTCAAGTTGTTTTGAGGCCTTTATAGAACTCAGACGGTCTGCCACTTCCACTCTGGTATTCTCAACCTTCGTGGCTCTTGTTCTGGTGCCTCACCCAGTATATTGAGCAGCACACATACCCGCGCGAATTTCAATCTTTCATCCCAGTCAAGCAGTATATCAATTTGTTTTTTGATTTCACAATGTCGCCAATAATTCCCGTGGGAAGCGCTTAATAGATTTTGCGTCTTATTGCGATTTTCTTAGTGCTACCATTCAATAGACTAG
>DWLH01002015.1:0-11522 GCA_018249795.1 Heliconius telesiphe telesiphe | reverse complement strand
CTGCATTGAGTGCAAAGAATATTAGAATAAAGAAATCACCAAAATATATTGTGGCAAAATAAATGGGCCAGATATAGAAAGCTGATGCTTTGTCTGAAATTAAATATTTTTATCCTACATTTACAATGAATTAGTAACTGATCGGTGTGTGTCCATGAGATATATCAGAAAAATAATTAATTGGGGCATTTATAAGTATAATCTAAAATTCATAACAATGATTATTAAATTTCTGGTCTGTTTGTTTGACTGTCCTTTCTTTTTGTCTGCTTAGTAACAATCAATTTTAAATATCTATCATATACGAACACCGATCAGTTACGATATTGTTATATGTAAAGATATAGATAAATAAAAACTTCACAAGATATATGTACATAAACAAATCTGTCTCACTCTACAGCGGGATACATCCCGCACATAGTAGAGTAGGCAGAGAAAACATAGTGTTAAGACACTTCGTTCCCCACTTTCCGCCGAATTACGGAGGCATTGCGTGTGAAAGAAACTCAACGCCGCGTTTTGCCTCGACATCAGACCGAAGAAATGGAAATATAAGTTTAAATAAAAATTTAATTTACCTCCAGTGGGGATCGAACCCTCATCCAGTCGCTTTTGCAGGCACGCTTTGTGCCCCTGCGCCACGACTGGCCTCTAATATATGTATATAATTATAACAATTATGTTAAAACAAATGAAATATTAGAATACATTACATTATTAAAGTAATTAAGTGTATTAAATAAATAATCGTGTAATCCATGGGCGAGTCCCTAATTGTATAAAATAATTTGCTTATACATTTTTACGCTTCTTTTAAATCGTGAGATATGTACAATTCTTTGTTGATCTGTGAGATCACAATGTCAATGAAACCAAAAAAAGATCACTTAAACAGTATTTTTTAGTTTTCAGCTTCACGCTGTATCCTGCACACAGCAGGGTAGGCAGAGGGAACCTAGTGTTAACACACTACGTTCCCCAGTTTCCGCCAATTTCTGGAGGCATTGCTTAATGAGACGCGGAACTCAACGCCGCGCTTTCCCCTCGACACCAGAGCGAAGAAATGAAAACATAAATGTAAATAAATATATCATCTCCTCGAGTGGGGATCGAACCCACGACCAGTTAATTTACAGGTACACTTTGTGCCCCTACGCCACGACTGGCCTCATCAGGCCTGGACTTAAGCAGTATAAATAGCGAAATCTTCAAGAAAACATGTATGTTAACAATTTAATTATAGTGGTTCGTAGCGTCCGGCACAACTTGGACAGAGAAAATACAAAAAGTTAATACGCACGCAAATATCAGAAAATCTTAAAACTATTTCTAAAATAATAATTACCATAATGCCAATATATAATTGGGACATTCACAAAACGTTCACAGTGTTTTTCCATCAAATAAGACGTAAGGGCTTTGAAAATGTACATAGCCGCATTCGAAGTTGTTATGATTCCGCTTCCAAAACTTGGCTGTATCTGTTAAAGATTTTTTTTTTTAATTATATAAAAATGCAGAACAAGTCTTATTTAATGTCGCAATTATAAGAAAGCTGTATTTGTGATCAATATATATATGTACAATTTTCACTGAGATAAATAGACAATATATTTATTTTTCGTAATATTAAATAAACCAAGTTTGTGGCATTTGTTATTTACTACCCAACATAAGAATAAATTTAGTAAATTTAGAAATTAAATGATTTATTTAAGCCTCTATCTAAATTGACAACAAAAATTACACTTACTTTATTAATGCTCCTTGAATTTATTACATGAACTATAGGTGGAGCAGTCATAGATTCAGCAAGGAGATCAAAATCAGCATTCTAGGAAAACGTAAAGCTATTTAGAGACTAACGCCAAAGTAGCGTCGTGGTGAGATTTTACTTGTGATGATCGAAAATTGGGTTCCATAAATTAAGTATAGTTTATATCCAAATCACGCTACAAAATCTATCCATTTAATTGTCAGATACCTTGGCCTATATCTTTTCTTTATAATAGAATTTTAGTTGTTGTGCCAACGCGTAACCGTTTTCAGATGTTTTTCTTATATTACATACATTTCTTTTTTTTTTTATGGAAAAGGACAAGGTGATCGCGATCACACGATCACGATCGTTCAGGTCACCTGATGGTAAGTGATTACCGCCGCCCACGACCTGTGCAACACCAGAGGAGCTACAGGTGCGTTGCCGGCCTTTTAGGTGGGTTGAGCGCCGGAGCCCGGCATTACCTGATGCGAAACGCAGTGGCATAAAGCTAGTATTAACGCCGGTTTTAAATGTCGGGGGTGGTAATGATGTGGTCGAGTTTGCCCATGCCATACGTGTGGTAGAGTCACGTCTGCGGCGTGACTCTACCAGACGTACTTAAGTCGCCTCTTACGTCACCACCAGTACCAGGATGATCCTATTCTAGGCCGAGATCACATGGCGAAAAATACATTTTTTCTTTTTCTATTAAATAAAATTTTTTATGTTAAATTTATTTTTATATTTACTACTACTTATACTCTGTTTCTGTTTACAAAGATATGACGAAGTATATAAATCGACAAAACTACATCATATTAGCAAAGTGTCTTAAACAGTTTGACCTACTTACTAATAATACATGATTTTAAATGTGACAAAGTAATTTTATCTACTCATTACGATTTTGTACTTTACCCTATTTCACGTATTACTTAAAAAAATAATGGATAATATAAGTATAACATACATTATAACGTACCTGACGTCTTATTATCTAATTTTATGTTCAGTAATTTTTTTTAAAATGGCTCTTATCTATAATGCAATCTACACTACCTAGACCAAAGAATTCAGGTATAGTAAAGTTCTATGAAAAGCTCCCTGGCTGTTCCGCTTAGGCAACAGTGGAGCTAGAAATACAAAGAATCACCGGATACTATCCGGCTACTATACGACAACGACAACTTGCCCTTGCGCACACTGAGGATTCATACAAATCTAACTAGTGTTAGTAGAAGCCATCAGTAATTTATTAAAGTTTTATGATTTTTTTTAAATGAAAGTATATCTACAGGTGTATAATTGCTCGCCTCTTTTTTTAGTCAATAGTATATTTTATGTTTCTAATTTAAAATTTAATTTAATTGAATAATTTAATTTAATTTTAAAATTTAAATTAATTAATTTGATTAGCTTCACGCTGTATCCCGCACACAGCAGGGTAGGCAGGGGGAACCTAGTGTTAAGATACTCCGTTTTTACTCCGTTACTTTCTGCCGAATTTTGGAGGCATTGCGTGTTGAGTGGCAGAACTCAATGCCGCGCTTTGCCTCGACACCAGATCGAAGAAATGGAAATAAATTTAAGTAAATATTTCATCTCCTCGAGTGGGGATCGAACCCACAACCAGTCGGCTTTACAGTCACACTTTGTGCCACTGCGCTACGACTGGCCTCCTTGTTATAATTATTATTTTACACGTCTACGACAGCACCACCCACACCAACAACAGCACCGTCCACGTTATTTGGAATGGCACTCACTTTCACCCAAATCACTCATATAAACACAATACACACCAATAAACCAATACGAGCAGCTAGCAAGCCACTCACTCCATTAACAGAACCACTCACGGCCTCTCTCGGACCAAGTCTATCAGACGCTCTTCGAGGTTTTTTAGAAGGAGGCCCCCGCGAAACTCACCTACAGTACCCACCCACCGTGACCTCGTACAAGTCATAGAGGAGAGGGTGGTGAGCAGGCAGCGGGAATAACAACAAGAAACGTAGCCCTCTTCATAAGCAGCCCCAAGGAGCAGTTGGGCATAGATTTTTGTCGATCGGAAGGACAGGATTAACTAACAATAACGCCGCGCCTGCACTCCTCAAAGGCAACACAAACGCAGCGAGAATAAGGCGCAATAAGATCGGTGTTTTAACTTTGTGTATGGGAGACGACCCCCCCTATAGACTACTGCAGCTACATAACAAGGCGGTTGCAGTATTCGAATGGAAGAGTCATCGTCCGCGCAGGCGAACTTGTTGCTCCTGAAATTGAGGTAAGAGGCATGAGGAGGGACCTCAAGAATTATAAGCGTAGAATCATGAAGCAAAGCCCTGATAAAGGAGACGTGGCTAATTACCACGGCTGCGTACGGGCCTCATACCCACACGGCTTAATCGTCTATGAAGACAGAGAGGAGTACCTGAGTTTCCTGAGAGCAAGGGACCATCCAACCTCTCCCACCGAAGGGTCAACCCACTCGAAACCCCGGCCCAGTGATGGGATCCGAGTCCAATCCGACTTTAACAGTAAATGGATGCCCAAAAAGACACAGCCGCCTTTAACAGACCAAAAGAAAGAAAAAGGATACTCAGTCGATGCCATTTGTGATAACTATGTACAAAACGGTCAACCCAAAATACACCACTCCTCCACCATCATCGTCATCGTCACCATCGTTACACGTTCGATACTCGACTCCAAATCAATTCATGCAGCTAATGCAAAGGATAGTGATGTGACGTACTCGATAATTTGTGTCAATAACGAGAATAGGCGTTGAAGTCATAATTAAACATTATTTTGAGTGAGTTGAGGTCAGTCGTGGCGCAGAGTGACAACAAAGTGTGACTGTAAAATCAACGTGTTGTAGGTTCGATCCCCCCTCGAGGGAGTGAAATATTTATTTACATTTATATTTCATTTCTTTGCTCCGGTGTCGAGGCTAACCGCGGCGTTGAGTTCCGCCAATCAACACGCAATGCCTCCTGATCTCGACGGAAAGTGGGGAACGGAGTGTCTTAACACTAGGTTCCCTCTGCCTGCCCAGCTGTATGCGAGATACAGCGTGAAGCTGATAATAAATGATAATAAAATCGTGGTCACATCCGTCAACTAGCAGTTCCATTGTGCAACATCTAGCGGAGAATGAAACTCAGAAATGACGTGCTCCAAAGAGGTACACAACCAACAAAAGTCCCCATGTTATTTTTAAAGAAGGAGTAAGGAGGAGTAAGCCTTTATAGGAGTTATGGAGCTCCTATAAAGGCTTACCCATCGATACGGTACGATAAGTGACTGTCCAGAGACGTATCTCTGGATTGACAGCCACTTACCGTTTCCTGTCCACTACAATGGACCCTGTAAGAAAGCCCATACGTATTCCCCCAATAATTTTAGAGGTGAAGAATGACTGGAATTCACCAAACAATAAAAGGAATTATAAGTAGAAACGCTAATCGCTATGTATCTTACTGTCGAATCTGACCAGGCGTTAAAAGAGAGCCTTAGAAAAAATTACATATCGCTCAAGGTTGTAATTAAAACAACAACAGATACTACTGGCGAAGATTTATCCAGCGAACTCAATAAACTAGATTTCCTGACTACTTCCGTAACCAAACTCAAGTCGATATGCGCAATAACAAATTAGTCGACAACATTACAGGATTAAATTCGAAAAGGATGATTAATTCTGGCTCACTACAGTTACGTCTATCAATATTCAAGCGCCATTGAATAAACACAAATGTGGTAGAACGAAGAAACTAGGGAAACTTTTCAGTCAGTAGAGAACCATTGCACTGACTGCACCCTCTCCGCACGCACCGCCATCGATAATTACCAATGCATCCCAAGCATGTGTTGAAGACGTTCCACAGCGACAATTTAAAAAAAGCAAAACTGTAATTTTCTTTCCAAGGCTCTACTTGAAGCCATACAAGTGCAAGTCAACTGTATATACTGCGCATATTACGAAAAAAACAAAATATACAGTATATTACACGACGCAACGCACCCAGGATTCAGAACAACAAGAATAATGTTAACAAGTAATTATCTCTGACCTGATATGAAATACTCAAGTATGTGGACAAAATAATGTTTATCGTGTCATACGGCGAAAATTTCACTTGACAAGAATTCGTCACTTATGCTATTCCCTAAATTTGAACGGGTTGACAACTTTGCGCGCGCTTTCTACCTGTATCTAATAATAAATATCAATACATAATTACGATTAATGACCAACTTAAGCTAACTTTCGTTGTAAACGTTCGATTCTAGTTAATGGTTGGATTAGCTTAAGTGGCAATGAGCGAGAAACGTAGCAAAGAGAACCAATGACCGTTGAGGTGGAAAGGATCTCGAGTTTGGGCTGCAAACCGGAAGATACGGTTTCGGCTACCACCTGGAGGGAAGCCCGCCGGCTTCCCTCCAGGTGGACCCATGATCTATTCATGGTCACGTGAAGCCTGTATGCAGGCAGCGCAGAACCAATGGTCGTGGAGATCCTTAGAGGAGGCATATGTCTAGCATTGGGCGTCGAAAGGCGATATGATGATGATATGACACTTTTAACTGTAATTTTCTACTACATTACGTGACTAACAAAAAAATATTCCCTTACCATTAAAAACTCACTTGTCTTTTTGTCAGTAGACATTATGTCTTTTACTGGTTTATTTTCATATGCTATCACAACGTGAACGAATATACCAAACATGAAGGTACATAATGCCATGTGAGTGTAGCAAAGCACCTATTTATTACATTACTGTTTTTATTAATAAATTAAATAAATTAAATTAAAATTAGCTTCACGCTGTATCCCGCACACAGCAGGGTAGACAGAGGGAACCTAGTGTTAAGACACTCCGATCCCCACCTTCTGCCGAATTTTGGAGGCATTGCGTGTTGAGTGGCAGAACTCAACGCCGCGCTTTTGCCTTGACACCAGAGCGAAGAAATGGAAATATAAATTTAAGTAAATATTTCATCTCCTCGAGTGGGGATCGAACTCACAACCAGTCGATTTTACAGTCACACCCTGTGCCACTGCGCCACGACTGGCCTCGATGACTGGTTTTTATTAATATTTTAAAATATAAAAAATAAATAAAAATAAAAGCCGAAGCCGAACAGTCTCACCGTTGTAGTGCAGCGCGATAATATCTTAATTGAAATGCGATGATTGCCGATTTGATTCCAACTCGGAAGACTGAATATTAATTACATTTATTGATTGTATTTAATTTTCGATGCTTCACTCTAGTAGATAAGGTACATATACGAAATTTGGGGGGAAAGTGATAAATTAACTATATAAAAAAAACGTTTACTCGAAGTAATTTTACATACATTTTATGTATGCACATTTTAATGTTTAAATTTTTTTTTGCTCCTTCTCCTGAGACATGCATCTAAAATGAGTAAAAAACGAAGAATGAAGTATCTTAATACAAACGGTACAAATGCCTGAAATTATTTATTGAATTAAATTTAAAAAATAGCATTAAAAAAAATATAGCTAACCTTCCAAATAAACTCTTTATATAATTGACGATAGGTAAGGAGTGCACATATAATTGCAAGGAAAGAAATAATATAAAATGGTAGCCATAAGTTGGGCCCCACGTAACCCATGAGAGAGCTGAAAGTAAATATACTCTTTAAAATATGATCAGTAACGACTCGCGAATCAAGCGCGACTTCGCCTGCTTAAAGTTATTGTTATAATATAGACAAATTGTACTAAATCTTTCCATAAATTGTAGCCTATATGTTATTTTGATGTATAAATTATAACCTCCTGGGACCCAGAGCAAAAATGTACGGATTTGTGCCGCGTTTTTTTTTTTATTTTGGAGTCAAATAAAAAAATCTATTGATTAATTCTTTTTGAATGATGTATTTCAAAAGTTTCAAATCAATACTTTGGGCCATATAAAAAAAAGCACATAATTTTAATACTAGATATTACTCTTCGATCAGCTATATACTAGATAACAGATTAACAGAAATTTTAAATATTATTACACAAAGACTTTTAACAGAAGATCATTTCAATATAAATATTTCATCTCCTCGGGGATCGAACCCACAACCAGTCGGTTTTACAGTCACAGTTCGTGCCCCTGCACTACAACCGGCCTCATTTATATCAATTTATATTTCCATTTCTTCGCTCTGGTGTCGAGGCAAAGCGCGGCGTTGAGTTCTGCCACTCAACACGCAATGCCTCCAGAATTCGGCAGAAAGTGGGGAACGAGTGTCTTAAAACTAGATTCCTTCTGCCTACCCTGCTGTGTGCGTGAAGCTGATTTAGATTTTATTATTTCCATAAAATCCAACATTATAACAGTGTGTTAAGACTTAGTTTCGTCTAGCACGTAATGGATATAAAACATTTTACTCTTAATCTATCAATTTTTTATTTCAACTGTTTGCCGTGTAACAAACCCTCTGTGATTGCCGTGGTTATCTCACAGACACCGCGAAATATAAAATTCGGCTTATTACCGCTGATTTTAAAATTTAAGCACCGCGGCTGTGAATGAAATGAGCTTACGCGTCGGATTTTATGTAACAAATGGTCGCAGCTAGTCCAAGGGTGCATAGAAGGTAAAAAGTTTCCACGAGACTACCACGTCAACATTAAGATGCTAGAACACCATCTCAGTAAAATGGTTATATTTTTATACTGTCGCTATTTTAGATAATGTTTGTTATTTGTATTATTTCCCGTTATTTTAGAATTTAATTTAATTTATATAAATTATATATATTTGATGATGAAAAATAAAAATATAAAATTTTGCTTCTAAAGAATAGTCAAAACCTAAAAAAGATTTTTTCTTCTCATCATAATCGAAAAATGGGAAATAATACTACCACGTCAGTATAATAGTAAAAATTAAGCCACATCAGTTGCAGAAGGTTGAAGTTCTTTGATATAAAATAGAACATAGATGTCATGGAGTCGCTTTTTTGACAATAGGTTGAAAAGTTTAGTAAATTTACTAAACATAGTCTTAGAAAATTTATAAAATTGTCAATAACATAAAAATAACATTAGTTTTTAAAAAACATTAACTATTATATAGTTTAATATCAATGATCAATGGGACGTGGATTACTTACGTGCGATCGCTGGATCCCGATGCGAGGCGGTTATCGTAGCGCACAAGCGTGCGACTGTAAATGCGACGGTTGTGGGTTCGTTTTCCACTGGTGGGAAATCAACGATTTAATATTTTTACTTCCTCGCTCTGGCAATGACCGAAACAACTAAGGAAAAGAAAACTTAAGAAAAGTGCGGCATTTAGATCTGCCACTCAACACGCAATACTTCAAGAATTTGGCGGAAAATAGGTAACGGAAATGTCTTATAGGTGTGTGACGAAGTATCTTAACGATAGTCTCCCTCTGCCACCACTTATATTACATTTTAATATTTTCTAAATAGTAGTTTCTTGTTCGACAATGGATATCCATTCTGCACAGAAAAATAGGTCAGTAGGAAAACTATAAGGCAAAAAAAAAACAGTTATCAAAATTAAAACATCCACTCTATGCATGTTTTAGTCCAGACCAACCAATATACGTAGTCGCAAATATTGGCCAAATGAATTTATGAAATATTTGTATTTAGATGTTTAATACTGATTTTATAAACACTGAAGCATTTTGGCACATTTGTACGTTGACTGAGGTTGGACCATACTAAAATCAAATAAGAATACAATATTTTTTGTGCTCTTATTTCGCTGGCCGATTTTTAGACTGTAATCCTTCATCTAGTGTATAATAAATAATTGATCGAAGTTATTACTTTACTTCCACATTGGTTAAAATTTTTATTCAGCGCTCGTGAAAGGTTTTATAATAATTCCTAGATGAATATTTGTGTTTCAATACAAATATGTATTAACCTAGTGATATTTAATATTTTTTTTTGGATTTGTTGTCTGAATTTTCACCTAAATCAAATTATTGATCTTCATTATTTTCTATCTCGTTGTTTCTAATAGACAATCCTGCTTTTATTTTCTTGCAGGATTGTGACGAGATGTATTTTCGAAGACTTGGTAGATAAAAAGATTTGGTGGATAAAACTGTGGAGCTAAGCCTTGGGCTGAGTCTAAGATTTTAGTCTAGAGTTTATACGAAAATTTTAATGCCTACTGGTAGAGTATCCTGTAACTTCAATATGATTCTTGCTCCGGAAAGTTTAATTAAAAACATTAAAGATTATTTTCTTTCATACAATATAAATCACACCAGTGGTGACTTAGCTTTATCACCTCTATTTACAAGGGAAGGAGCAGTGTTCAAGATTGTGTGAATTATACGGGCATTAAATTTATGAGTCATACCTTGAAGCTATTTGAGCGCATGATCGACCTCAGGCTCCCCCAAAAGTGTACGATCTCTGAGTTTCAATATAGATTTCAGCCAGGATCGGGCACTAAGGACACCATTTTCGCCCTCAAAACTTCGATAGAGGCATACAGGGAAAAAAGAAGGTCTATATCTGGTGGGTATTGCAATTTAAGTTAAAATTCCCTGAGGGCTATGGCTAGAACTGCTGCTGGCTACACTAAACCCTTTCAGATTACAGGAGGGGTTCACCAGGGATCGGCACGTTATCCGTTCTTATTCATTGTAGTATTCGGTACTGTCTCGACTCACACCCAAGACCAGCCTCCATGGCTGATGATGTATGCCGATGACATGCTAGAGCGTACAGTGAATCTATGGAAGAGTACGCTTGAGAATGGTAGTCTTAAACTAAACGTGTCGAAGACCGAGTACATGGCCTGTGGGAGCCCGGACTCGAGCACTATTCATATAGGTCCTGAACAGTTCAGGTACCCATTATGCACGAGTCTGGAGGCATCGATCATGATGTCTATACCGGGATAAGCGCTGCCTAGGCCAAATGACGGGAGGTCACTGCTTTGGTCTGCGATCGCAAGATACCACCCAAGCTCAGGAGTCTGGTATACTAGAGCATCATTCAACCGGTTCTTTTATATGGCAGCTAATGTTGGCCAGCACTATCTCGGCACAATCAGGAGCTTTACGTCACGAAACTGAAGATGCTGAGGTGGATATGCAGCGTAACGTGGTCTGATCGCATACGTTACACATATATTCGAGGTAGTCTTAGAGACCGTGACGTGGCGGATAAGCTCCTAGAGCGTCACCTGAGATGGTACGGCTACGTCACGCGCCGGCCTAAGAACTATCTCGGATGGAACTGCGTTGCTATATCAGTGCCTGCATTGCGACCTCCCGGACGCACAAAGAAGTACTGGTTGGATGTTGTGATGCAGAATATGAGAGCCAATGGTCTAACCACCGAGGACGTTAAAGATCGTGCAAAGTTGAGCATGATCATAGATTTTCGATGAACATCAAAATTAGCAGGTAAAATATCGATGTTTTATCACATTGATGATGCACTAAGTAAAACATCGTGACATCAAAGTCAGCAGGGACACATAATCGATATTTAGTCGCGTACACGGGCTTTTAAAATTATTATTTTTACAGTCGACTAACAATAAATATTAAATTAAAATAAATTAAAAAAAATAAGCTTCACGCTGTATTCCGCACACAGCAGGGTAGGCAGAGGGAACCTAGTGTTAAGACACTCCGTTCCCCACTTTCTGCCGAATTCTGGAGGCATTGCGTGTTAAGTGGCAGAACTCAACGCCGCGCTTTGCCTCGACACCAG
>DWLH01002014.1:0-11527 GCA_018249795.1 Heliconius telesiphe telesiphe | reverse complement strand
AACTTATAACTGTAGTTTATCTTTAGTCGTTTATGTATGTATATATGTATATTATGTATATTTTGTAGATTAATATATTATATATATAAGTATATAGGATTATATTTAGATATAATATTAAATATATATATATATATATATTTTAATTGTAGTATGTATATATGTATATTATTAATTTTTATTTTATTATTGTATTTTATTTAGTCAAATTGTGCACTATTACGTTATTCCCATTTCTTAGTTAAATTTAGTCCTTTATTTACCAAGGGTTGCCTGTAAGAGATTGCTTGAAGCAATAAGGCCGCCTTTGCATACATTTATAAACATATTTTTTTGTCTGTATTTTGTATTTCTTTTGTTTTTCTGTGTGCAATAAAGTATATTCTATTCTATTCTATTCTAATGTTTTTTTTTATCAACTTCACGCTGCATCATACAGCAGGGTAGGCAGAGGGAACCTAGTGTTAAGACACTCCGTTCCCCACTTTCTGCCGAACTCTGGAGGCAACACGCAATGTGTTGAGTGGCAGAATTCAACGCCGCGCTTTTCCCTCGAGAAAATATATAAATATTTCATCTCTTGGAATGGAGAACGAACACACAACCAGTCGATTTTACAGTCACACTTTGTGCCACTGCGCCACGACTAGCATCTACTATAAAACTAACAATAAAATTAAATAGTATAAAAAAATTTGACTTATATAACAATTATTTAATGCCTAACATCGCTCAGTTCTTTATCGTGTAACAAACCAACGCAAACATCATTAGGTATTTCCATGAAAAAGGGAACTAATAATTTGATAGAGAAGTAAAACGGGCTTTTCGCAGCTTACACATTGTTATAAATGTAGAGAAAAAATTCTTTGAACTTTATATTTGTATCTATAATTTTACAATTCCTAATTTTCATTTTCAATTGGTCGTGAATAATTTTGGATATTGACTTTATTTTTAAAGGCCGTTGTGGCGCAGTGGTACGTCTTGTTGTAAACCTTTATGTTGAGAGTGAGGAACGGAGTGTCTTGACTCTAGATTCCCTGTGTCTACCTGCTATGCGGGAAAAGGCATGAAACTGCTCCGTGCTGTTAATATATATTTATGTATTATAAAATATTTATGATATGTTTTTTTTATCCAATGGATGATAATGAAATTACTGTCTATTTAATTAACGGTAGATTTTACGAGACAATAGACTTTATATATTTAAAGCTAAATTTAAACGCTTTAAAGCTTCAAAATAAATAATTTATAAAACTATTAACACAAATGAATGTCTAATTGTCCGACATTTTGGCAAGTAAAAGAGCTTTACAAGAAACTGCAACTTCAAAGAAAGTTAAATCAAGATTTCCTTATTGTAGAAGGAACAAAAAGCTAAGTATTATTACGAATGAAGGCCGGTGAGAAATAATACAATTGTATAGAAACAACTTTGTAAAATACTGGAGGGCATTGTGGTTTGATTAAAATATTCAAATTCACAAATAAACATAAATGTGATTGGATTCAACCTTGTTAGTATTGATGTTTTAGTTCATTTACTACGAAGAAATATATATGTTGTATACTTTTTTAGCTTCACGCTGTATCCCGCATAGTAGGGGAGGCAGAGGAAACCTGAGAATCTAGTGTTAAGACACTTCGTTCCCATTAAGACTTTCTTTCTTTCTTTTCTCTCCCAAAATTCCTTTCTGCCCAATTTTGTGACATTGGGAACGCGTAAAGTTAACGTCCTAAGTACGTTCGATACGTTGATTGAGAATCAACACCGCATATGAATATAATGTGTATCGCATAAATATATTAATTTAAAAAACATTCTCCATTTAATGTTAGTCAAAAAGATACTTTTACTAGTGAAATAAGGGTGTGATTGTAAACATGATAATCAATCAATCAATATATGAAACAAAGGATCATCATTGAAAACAGATATTGACATAAGAGACGGTAATAATTTTTGTCTTCCATTCCAAAATACGAAACAAAAACCCACCTGTTGGACGCAAAATTATATACGAAACAATTTAAATATTCAAAAGCTTATAACCCTGTAATAACAAGGCGATTGATATTACACGAGCGGAAAAATATAGGTATCACGTTACCGCTCGGAACCATTCAGAGACAATTCCGTTAATTCGGGTTGAAATGGTTCGTATTTAATGAACGGCCAGTCCGATATTATGGTTTCGATCTAGTGATACCTTCAATAAAACCCTTTTGCTCAATTTCACTAAATATTATCTATGGGCAATGTTAAAACTAAAATTTTCAAAGTTAAATGGTTTTTCTTTTTTTATTTATTTTGTGATTATGTTTACTTAATCAATTATACGAGTATTTCGGTTCATAGAGTTGGGAGAGAGTAAAAAGTTTTTAATTTGTTTCATTTATAACTTTTAATTTGAGTTTTTGATATGTTACAATATTGTTAGCGAAATTTCTATACGCGAGTGATATCGATACCCGTCTCTACCATTCCCATGTATCTAAAACAAGCGCGCAGTCGTAGATAACCTATTCGTAGATCGATTCGCAGCGACACGGCTGCTATTTTCTTAGACATAGCCGAAGCCTTCGATATGGTCTGACATAACGACCTGCTCTTCAAGCTCCATCGTATGGCACTGCCAGACTCTCTCGTTCACATCATTCGGGAATATCTGTCGAATCACACGTTCCGATATAGATTAAAATGTAGGCTATCATCCTCTAGACCCGGTTCGCACCGGAGTCCCGTAAGGCTCCACACTTTCACCACATTTTCACCATTATTATACGCGTTTTACAACAGCAACATTCTGCGTACAGATAAAGTCTAACTTGCGATGTGTTTGATTGTGTGGATCCTAGCCGAAAGACGCCCTTGGCGATTGGTTCAGCAAATGGTGGTTTAAGGTTAACCCAGAGAAATGCGTAGCCGTCCTCTTTCCTCGTAAGCGTTACCTTGGGACTCCCATGTCAAATACCTAGGCGTCGTACTAGATTCGAAATTTTCCTTCCGGCCACACATCATGTATGTCAGAAATATCATCATGAGCAGGCTGTACCCACTCATTTGCAAGCGGAGTAAAATGTCACTTCGGAACAAGCTGACATTGTACAAAACACCTATGCTGGTGTCGTGTTCGCACACACCAAGATGGACTTCCTGCAGAGGATCCAAAACAAAATCCCCCGAATGGCATCCGGATGCCCATAGTACGTACGCAACGTGGATCTACACAAAGATTTCAAATTAAAATCGCTAAAGGAATTCTGCTAACCTAACCTAGCCAAGCGCTACTAAGAGCGTGCAGAATCCAACTCTAACCCACTCATTGTCGAGGCGTGTAAATACTCGTAGCGTCCTTCTAGACCCCGACGATCCATTTACTGTCGCAAACGCCCAATATACAGGCAGGATTCATTACTCAGTTTTATGACACACTCTCCGCCGTAAGAGACGGCGAGTCCTATCTCACGGCACATCCACGCCACGGCGGGAGGGGGCCCAACGGTCGAAATCCCCCGTGATTAGGGCGTTCCCCTACAATCGCCAATTCTTCACGAGCGTCCATCAAAGCTCGTACTTTTTCTTCAGGGGCGAGATACTCTCGCCTCTCTCCTGCCCTGTGACGCTATCAAGACCAGGCCAGGTCAACAGCAATAAAGTCCATTCCACATAAAAAAAAGTGGACAATCTAATTGGCGATTGGTCGTCGTTTGGGAAGGTGTCGATACTGTGAATTCGTTCTATTTTATTATACTTGTCGGGTCAATTTTGTTTTTTAAAGATAACAATTATTAAATTATTAGTAATTTTGTATTTGTTTTTGATTAAAGTGAATTATTGATAAATCAGGGTAGTATCAACCTCCGGCCATACTACATTATTTAATTTTTTATATTTACCGCGTATGATTTGTAATAATATATTATTGTATGATCATAATATTTAAAATAAATAATTTACTTTAAACAATATATAGACAAGTTTACGGGAGCGCGAGTGGGCTTTTTAAAAATAATAAAAGTTTAATTTTAATTTATTTTAATTATGTATTGAACTGAATTTCATGTTCTTATACAATTAATTACTAAAACTTAAAATACTGAAACGACCAAGCAGAAGCGCATGCTCTTCTCGATTAAAAACTATCTCAAGAAAAATTAATATTTAAAATACATAAGAATGTTTCCCATGGCTTGAGAGGATTCGCGTTACCATACTTAGAATGCTGATTAAGCATTTACCTGTACCGTTCTCACGCCATGAGCCAACATAACTATATAATTGTTTTAAAGTATTTTTTAATATGAATAAAAATATTTCCATTATTACTATACTTGTATAGAATACGTACCTATATATATATATATATATATATATATATATATATATATAATAGATTGTACACACGTACAAAACGCTTTGCCTAAACAGCGTGTAAGTCACTTTATAGAATATGTTTCGACATAATATGATAGTAAATGTAATTTCTATATTTTAAAGCAAGTTTAGCATTTTGTAAAAAAAACTTCTTAGCTCTATAAACTATAAATGGCCACGGTCAAGTTCTCGTACGTCCGCACAATTTTTGTAAAAAGTAGTACAAAAATTTCGTTTCACATATTAATATATACATATACACATATACAATCCTAAAACTTATATTAGAACATTAATATTTCGTATACTTCTATTAAAAACTAACAACGAAACATAAACAACGTGATTAGATCCCATCGTACGTAAGAATAAATCACAAAAACAGCGAAATCGTGCAAATTCACAGTGAATAACAAACACGGCCATGATGCGGGTAATGAGATTTCGGCGCGGGATAGAAACAAAGAGGTCAATTTGTCCCCAAAACGCCTCAGTGATCCACGGGTTATCCCAAGCTCGAGAGTGTATATCACACGAAATCTGGTGGGACTACACGAGATAAGGCAGATTGAGACTTGAGTAGGTAATATAGGCTGTACTTTGATACCTTTTTTTGCTCGAAATAAAGAATATTATGGAAGTTTATGGGAGTGCTACAAGAAATTTCGTCGCATAATATAACAATATATGTGCACTATTTAGAGGGCTGTATTTTCAGTTAGGTGTAATGTAGTTTTTATTTATATACATTTGTTGAAGATTGTAAATCAATTTAAAAGATACGTTACTTAAAAAAAAAGTATGAACGTAATTTAAGTTAATGTGTGCTATTGTGCACTGCAACTTGCACTCAACATGCAATGCCTCAAAAATTCGGTGGTAAGTGTGGAGAGGAAGTGTTTTATGTTGGAACGGAATTTCTTAGCACTAGATCGCCAGGTTCCCTCTGCCTACCACGCCACGAGCGAGATACAGCTACAAGTTATAAAACGTAATATAATGTTATTGTTGTTGTATTGCGATTGTATATTGTTCAATGTATTGTGAATTAATTATTTGACTAAACTTTCATTATATATTTATTTAGAAAATGCATAAATAATTCGTTAGTATACTAAAAAATCCATTAACTAAATAAAATATATAATTTAATGCTTATATTAAAACTAAAAGTTAAATTTATGATTACTAATCTTTTTTAACAAAACAAAACACAGAATAAATTAAATAGAACCAACAGAAATAATGCAATCAAGGGAAAACGAAATAAAACACAGCTCCATGTGTAAATTGAACGTGTAATACATTTATATTATAAAGAGATAAAATTTCACATTTTGTAAATATTAGACATTTTCATACAAACTCAGCTGCGGCGTTATACGGTTAAATACAAACATTCATTACTACTCAGCCAGAGTTATATATATTATGTATGTATGTATGTATGTATACTTGTATTTTAACACCAATTTACATATATTTATTAGGGAAATTCTTATAGATTTGAATATACATCAACTGGAAGGGTGATAAAGTCAGCTATAATGTTTATATTTATTTTCTATTTAATAGTTTTTTGCTGACTATACCAAAATTTTAACTAAGAAAATGATGAATTTTGTCTATAAAAATAAAAATTAGTATATTTAAAATAGATTTCAGATATATTGGCTTAATTATAAGATTTTTATTGATAAAGTTTTAGATAAACAAATACACTTACACAATATTTTTTTTAATAATCAAATAGAAAACAACAATCGTACAAGGCCGGATTTAGAAAAGTGGAAGTTATTTAATGTAAATTTTATTTAGTACTATTTATTATAAGAAATTTTAATAATTGATAATAATAATTGGTACAACATCATAGTGGGAGCCCTATATATTCTTGTTCTAGGCCGTAACATTAGTAAATAACTCTAAATACGGCCCTGAACTGGTATACAAGTATAACATAAGTTTTACAGTCAAACACACTTAGCTTACACCGTAGAAGCTTCTATTCAAATGTCATGGCATAATTGACATACAAGAGCCATATACAAAAGCAAAACGATAACATATCACGGTAAATCCATAAATTTAGATTATACTCAGAACAGAGAATATTAGAAATAGTACAGATTAGATATCATAATTTTATAATTTACTAAATAAAAATATTAATTTATTTTTTGCTATTCTATGTACATTCCCTGTTCTGAGGAATACGAACCAACAGTAATATAACTAACTTACAATTAAATTTTATAAAAGAGTATATAGCAATAAGGAAGACATCGATAGCCTGCATGAATTATTTCACAATGTAGAAAATATCGTTTTTTTTTTTCATTTCGTTCATTATAAAATTCTACGTGATATGCCTTTGTACGAATGTAAGCCTGATTTTGATACTTTTATACCTAAATATAGTCATTATATTCGTAGTCGTTATATCGTTATAATCTATAAAAATCTATTCTTTCATGCATATATTATGTATATATTATGTATATATATATATATATATATATATATATATATATATATATATATATATATATATATATATATATATATACACATAATTATATATAATTTGTAATTTTTTTTTGACATTTTCAGTTAAATGGCAGCGTTTATGTAATAAACATCAACAACAAAAATTTGTTTTATATATTATACTTTCAATTATTTGAATTCTCAAACTTTTTGTAGAGTTTTTAGTACAATTCTTAGTGTATTTTTTTCCTATTGCGACACTGTTAAAGCGCAACTAAGGAAAAATCGATGAATATTAATTATGGACAGATATGTCATACTATTTAGCTTCATTGCATTTAATAAATTGAGTACAAATAAGATTTGTGGTCTTAAAGTCATATAAATAGTATTATGATGCCTTTTAAAATATTACTTTCTAAGGGCCCTTCATGAAATGTTTAAATTTATTAACTTTGATTTTTGCAATTTTTATCCATTTTAAATAAAAAAAATTAACCTGATTAATTATATATATTTAGTATTATGCATTTTTGGAAACCTAAAGTTTCGAGCACTACCCGTTACCGCAGACCACTGCAAAGTGTTCGAAACGTATAATATACGCGATTAATCAGACTAAAGAGTTTCATTTAAAAATGTTAAATGTAGCTTTAAATGAACTTTACATCGATATGTATATCTCGTTATATTGCTGGCATTCGTGATTTTGCAAAAAAACTGTCGTTAACTGTACCGATAGCCCTCGAGCTTTTGAAGGATTTTTTTACAGTGCCTAATCGTTTATTTACCAACGGAAAAGTTTTGAAATTTTACTAGCTAGAAATTTTTCACAAAATAACGATTTCATTGTATCTAGTCATTTGCAATGATTTAAGTGCATCTGTCTGCGATTGTTTTTATGTATTTTTATTTAAATGTAATAATATATAAAATTTGAACTAAGAGTAGGTTATTTAATGTGTTTATAGATTTTTCGAATATACTTTTAACATGTTAATACCTCCATATATTTATACGTTTGTGCCAAATATATATTATTATTAATTTTAAAATATGTTATCAATTCTATATAAAAAGTATTTCAACCTTATATAATCATGGGGCCACGTTTTGAGCGTATCTTGTATGTAACACGATTTCTTAGGCCCGTATTCATAAACCACTCTTAACTCTGAGATCCTTGAGATGCCGTTTTAATACTTTGTGAATGAAAATGGTATCTCAGGATCGATCTCAGAGTTGAGACCGCTTTATAAATACGGGTCTTAAATTCACAATTATAATCTTCCCAATGCAGAAGACATGATGTAAAATTGCATAATGTTGAAAAACAACAATATATAGGAATATAATAAAACTCTCCTATAAAAAAATATTTAACAAAGAATATAAAGAATAATGGACATGACTCTTACTTCGCTGTTTTATATAAAATGGCAATTAAGTCTATACGGCGGCTTTTGGTGGCAGTATCGTTATTGAATTAAAATTTTAACTTAATATAAGCAAGAAAGGGCAGGTTCATTAAGTCTTAAAGCCTTCTGGTTTTGACAACGATGCAATAAATTACATAATTTTCTCAACTTTTTTTAAGTTTGTTTATTGTTTATATTTTTTTCATAGTTGCTAATATAGTCGTGTTATATTTTATGGCAATTTTCGGTAAGACTCTCGATTCAAGTTTCTATATAAACGTTTACATATATACGTATAATTAAAATTTATATTTACTTTGATTGATGACTGTACCTTCAGAAGGTTAAGATTAAAAACAGTCATATTTCGACGAATTGAGTTAGTATCATTAATTTAAACTAAGTAAGCCTATCAACAGAAACAATTCAGGTTCAAGCATACCTTAGAAGCTTCACAACACTTATAAATCTCTCTTTATATTTACTACTCACTCCTTAAATGATATGTTTTAGTTACGCCATTGTTCCTAATAATTTATTAAATAAAATTATAAAACAATTTTTATGTATCTCGCTCTGTCCAAAGTGAAATTTGTAAGAAAAAACACCTACTCGTTTTGGAAATATTTTACAATATATTTTATTTTAGCTTCACGCCTTATCCCGCACATAGCGAATTCGAGACATAACAAGAGCATAGGAACCTAGTGTCAAGACACTCCGTTCCCATTAACATTGGGCGCTTATAATATTTCAAAGTGCTATTTTCGTTCAAGAAAAGTTCTTAAAGAAAGTCAAATTCTCTAGCAAAGGGTTGAAATATTCAAATTTTATTATTCTATTATACTCCATTATACATCCTTCGTACTACTATTATAAGCGTGAAAGTTTTTGAGGATGGATGTTTGTTCTACTTTCACGCAAAAACTACTAAACGAATTTATATGAAATTTTACAGTAATAATTCTTTTCCAGCAGAATAACATATAGTCTACTATTTATATCATTATTTTGAATAATTTGTTTATAATATAGTAATAACTTTAAGCGGACGAAGCCTAGCTATTAGTAGTAGCTAGTATTTTATAATTTACTATATCTCTGCTTTTTGTTAAAGTAATCGAAAAAATCTGAAAAAATAATAATAATATAAATGTACCACAATGGTATAACTATAATAATTAATAATACAGAGCGAGATACCTAACAAGAAAATATTTAAAAAAGCTATTAGAATGTACTGAGTGTGAATAAGCAAACATTTTTATAGGTAATTTATGATTTTGATAATTTACAATTCAAAATGGCAATTCGATTCAAAATTCAAACTTTAATTTTATTTAAAAATGTAAAACGTGAAAATATTAAATATGACAATATTTATATAATTTTGATAATAATCTTCATTCAATCTTATTAAATCAGCTTCACGCTATATGAAGGTAGTGTTAAGACACTACGCTCAGACTGATACGGAGAAGAGAACCGAATTCCGACACCTGAGCGAAGAAATCTAATCTAATCAAATCTAGCCTCACGTATCCTTAGCGGGGTAGTCAGAGAGAACGGAGCGCCGAACGCTACGGTAGTTATTATTAAGGAGTTTATTAGGATGGATGTTTGTTCTACTTTCAAGAAAAAACTACTAAACGGATTTATGTGAAACTTTACAGTAATATAGCTTCTCCTGTAGAATAACACATAGGCTACAATTTATGTAATCATTTTGTATAAATCAAATTAAATCAAATCAAAAATCAACTTCACGCTGTATCCCGTATACAGCAGGGTAGGCAGAGGGAACTTAGTAATAAGACAATCCGTTTCCCTCTTTCCTCCGAATTCTGGAGGCTTCGCGTGTTGACTGGTGGAACTCAACACCGCACTCTTGCCTCGACACCAGTGCGAATAAATGGAAATATAAATTTAAATAAATTCCATTTCTTCGAATGGGGATCGAACCCATTACTTACTTACACGCTTGTGACTTGGCTCAATTCTATTCGTACATTATTTAATGATGATAAAAAAAAATGTAAGAAATATAAAATGTCAGCTTATTCACACCTAGTAGTGATAAAAAGAGACGAGTACGTATCCATCCGTACATTCTATGCATTCTTTATTTTTACTTTAGCCATATTATTATAGCACAGCATGTACTTAAATACAATAATAATAAATACACTACCTACAAAATAATAACTTTACTTTTTTGAATAATTCATGTTACTCAAATAAAACGAAATGGATACAAAAAATCCTAAATAAAATAAGAATAAGACGATTTAAGAGACGATAATTTTGAAATATATACTAAAAAAATTGCGCTAAATAATGAAAAAAAAAAAGATTTTCCTTCTTTATCTCTCTAGAAATATAAATTGTTTTAATCACAATTAAATATTACCTTCTTCAAGGTTAGTTTTAAATTTTTCTATAAAGAATGATGTTAAGCTGCCATATTATCGTAGCAATACTCTCTAGTTGTAATTAGGTCTCGCGTCCCCTAATCTCTAGCTCAGTCTCATATTTGGGTACATAAGTGAATATAAAAAGATTCGAAGAAGCTTCGCATTGTATGTAATTAGGATGAAAAATCAGGAGTAAAAAAGTGTAGACTAACATTCACTAAATACATCTATAGCATATATATATGTACTGTAAACTACGACCTAAGCATATTATTTTATACACAAACAATATGTTACTTTACTTATACAATATTTTATATTTAAATAATTTAAAATTACATTTTTTAATTGAGATTTTATCTTCATAGAATGTAGTTTTCATTTTTTTTATAGTAACGACAAACAGATCTCATAAGCTCCATTGGACAATTATATAAATATATTATAATTTGATAACTTACAATATAAGATTTTTATTTCTTTGAATTTGGTTTATATTTTTGTTTTAGACGTCGATTGTTGAGTTTCTGGATTTATATTTGTTTTTCAACTTCACGATGTATCCCGCATATAACAGGGTAGGCAGAGGGAACCTAGTCTTAAGACATTCCGTTCCCCAGTTTCCGCCGTATCTTTGAGGCATTTTGTGTTTAGTGGCGGAACTGAATGCCTCGTTTTGTCTTGTTAACAGGGCGAGAAAATGAAAATATTAATAATTCATTGCTCCAAATGGGAATCGAACTCACAACCGTCGCGTCACGACGGCCTATATATATTTTCATTACGATGACTAGATTATATTAAATAAAATATATTCAAAG
>DWLH01002013.1:0-11528 GCA_018249795.1 Heliconius telesiphe telesiphe | reverse complement strand
CACCAGAGCGAAGAAATGGAAATATAAATTTAAGTAAATATTTCATCTCCTCGAGTGGGGATCGAACCCACAACCAGTCGATTTTACAGTCACACCCTGTGCCACTGCGCCACGACTGGCCTCGATACATTGTTTCCTTAATTTTTAATAATAATGTTTAAATACATGACATGTAAAAACATCCAAAAGCCGAGTTGTTCTCAAACTTTTGACGCAAAACACAAGTACTGCGAACATTTTACATTAAAATGTGATGTTCTGTCAATGGTCAGATTATATCTGCCATTTTTACTATCATTCAACCTGTTGTGGTTCCGTTATTACTTTTGTTATTTTTATTATATTGCATTTTTTATATTTTAAAACATGAGTAAACCTGGCCCAAATTAAATAGATATTAAAAAGTTACATAAAAGTTTTACAAACAGTGTTAACTAAATGAACACAATGAACTATAGAAGTTAATTTTTACACAAATTAATGAAACCAAATATTAACTTACTGTTTATCGTCGAAAACAAGATCTTTTTGTTTAGAAGTTAAAAATATAACATTATTGCCAAGATTCCAGTGCTCTTTAAGATTATTAAACATTTTATGATTGTCATCTACTATATATTTCAATATGACTCGAGGATTATGTACTATACTACTTAAGTGTATAGAACCTGCTTTGCCTAAACCAAAGATTGCGGCCGTTACTGGTGAAACTTTGTCCTTGTTAGTTGTTGCTACATTGTTAACATACCTAAAAACATTATAAAATATAATTATATTACATATTATATTTATTACATGTTGAATACAATTTATGTACAAACTATATACATAATTTATTTACATAAACTTTATTTTTTAAACTAAAAATAAATGAAACCAGTCGTGTCGCAGCGGCACGAAGTGTGACTGTAAAACCGACTGGTTGTGGGTTCGATCCCCACTCGAGGAGACGAAATATTTTCTTAAAATTATATTTCCATTTCTTCGCTCTGGTGTCGAGGTTAAGCGCGGCGTTGAGTTCTGCCACTCAACACGGAATACCTCCAGAATTCGGCAGAAAGTGGGGAATGGAGTGTCTTAACACTAGGTTCCCTCTGCCTACTCTGCTGTGTGCGGGATACAGCGTGAAGCTGATTTATTTATTTATTTTTTAAATAAAAAAATCTCTTCCGATCGCATTTCCTGCATTGACATAAATATATAAATAATATGAATATTTTACAAACAAGATTTTTGTAACTTACTCAGTATGTATATAATCGACGTCAGAGTAGGTAGGTTTGAGTAAATAAGGGGATGGATCGGCGAATTTTTTTGTAGCCATGTTGAAATACTTAAAAATTATATAAAATAATATAATTTTTATTATTATGTACCTATATAATATCACACTGGTAATTTTTGAAGTAATAAAATAATACACAATCCTTATCCTCCGAGCATTAATCCCAGCATTATTACATGCAATTTACACTTACGAGTATATCACATATTGTACACACATAATATTTATTTTATACTAGCGACCCTAATTCTTTCATTATGCTGCATTTGCCAATACACTGATTATATAATTTATACGTTCAATCATTTTTCATAATTCTGAGAAAGTGGAAGCACTACATAGCTGCTTGAGAAGATGCCATTGGCGGCAAGGACGCCCCTCGCGGGATTCGAGCTTAGGCTTGCGGCCTTAAACAGAGCGTTGAACTATTGTAATTTTACATTTTCTCGAAAAATATACGTCCAAATTACAGGCTATAAAAGCCTTAGCTTATCTTCATAGAATTTCTTTGACAATGGAATAACTTTTACAATAAGTTTCAATATCTTCGTCAAATAAAAAATGGTGAAATATTAACTTGGAATTTTCAGTTATTTTTCGTCACAGTATGCCTTATTGTGACGTATTTATAAATAATATATGCGGTATGTTTTTGTAGTACAATGTACTTACATATACTAAACTATTTATGCAGCGCACACGATTAATATTATACGATGGCGTTCCTAATTATTGTTATTTCGTTATTTACGCCTAACTAAGAATAAAACCGTCATGTATTATACTCCTGATCTATAGCACTCCTCAGGAATGTAGCCTTCATACAAAACAAAAAAAAAGTAAATCCAGTATTTCAAAGATTTCAGCGTTTAAACAAACAAAACAAACTCTTCCGTTTTTTTTTATATTTTTTAACCGATTTTGATGAAACAAACAGTACTTTTAGAGATAAGTGGGATGACACGACAAAAATATAAAAAAAATGCTTTCTATTACTTATTTAGAAAACGTATAAAAATTTGAACGTAGCGGGTCTCGAACCCGCGCCTCCTGGAAACCGACCAGGCGCTCTGACCACTAAGCCATACGTTCTCATCAAGCTACGTCGAAATTTTTATACGCTAAGTAATTATCTTTGAGTAGCGGAGATTTTACAAATTTCCGCTACCCAAAGATAATTACTTAGAATTATCGTTTTGCAAGAGAGAATACTATTTTTTAAATATTTTTAAACATTTTTAAAGTGTTATTCCACACTTAGGAAAGAAAAATACTTATTTAGAAAACGTATAAAAATTTGAATGTAGCGGGACTCGAACCCGCGCCTCCTGGAAACCGACCAGGTGCTCTGACCACTAAGCCATACATTCGAAATTTTTATACGCTTGTTACAACTTATTTATGTTATTAGTACCTCTGTAGGGATATTTTAGTTGTTAAGTTGTAAGTTGTAGTTGTAAGACTAAACTTTAGTAGTTAAGTTGATTTAAAACAAAGCAATTGGTGAATTTTCAAGTAAATCGGTTCAGTACTTTTAGAGAAAAATGTGGACAAAAAAATATCGACAGACAGACAAGAAATTCAAAAAAAATCTTTTTGCTTTCTATTATTCTTTTTAAGTGTCCCTCTATCCATTTCAGTCAAAATTACTAAATGTACAGACAAAATAGTTTTACTGTCTTATTATATATAGAGATTATTTAAAAAAAAAACCATTCATTTTATATTAAACGAGAGAAGACTAACACCGAGAGCCGATAAAGGAAGCCACAAAAAAAAACTTGAGCAATTTATTGCTATAATAAAATATGATATTTAGAAAAAACTAATCTTTATACGGCCAATATCTCGAAAAATGTAACACTCGAGACCATGCAATATGGGCTCAAAATACTTAGAAACTACATCCTCTGTAGACTGTTTCAATTTGTCTATCAACCTGCCAGTCATCCAGTATATTAAAAGGTTTCGGCTTAGGTTTCGGCTTCAGCCGATACTGAGACAAAGGCCTAAGGTTCGGTTACTGTTTTGGCTGAAAACCTTAATTCGATCCAACGCTTATAATTTTGCAAGGGTTATTAAAGCTATTAGATATAAATATATAAAAATGGTATTTTTGTAATAATTGCTTGCTTTGACAGAATATACAGCTTCACGCTATATCCCGCACACAGCAGGGTAGGCAGAGGGAACCTAGTGTTAAGACGAGTGTCTTAAACTTATTGTAGCGCGATGTTAATGAAGACCACAGTAACGAAAAGCGACTAATGAACTTGTAACATAGGGCTCTCGAAAAACGAACTTAAGTAGTCTGACTACTGGTAATTAATTACCAGTGCCATTGCTCTAGGGAACAAATTTTTATTGAAGGATTGGTAACACGTATCGTGTGTTAGTTTACGATATACATCAATATAGTAGAGTTGTGAATATAATATAATAACAATATAAAAAATCAGCTTCACGTTGTACCCCGCACACAGCAGGGTAGGCAGAGGGAACCTAGTGCTAAAACATTCCGTTCCTCACTTTCTGCCGAATTTTGGAGGCATTGCGTGTTGAGTGGCAGAACTCAACGCCGCGCTTAACCTCGATACCAGAGCGAAGAAAATGGAAATATAAATTTAAGTAAATATTTCATCTCCTCGAGTGGGGCTCGAACCCACAACCAGTCGGTTTTACAGTCACACTTCGTGCCGCTGCGCCACGACTAGCCTCAACAGGACAGGACAGAATATACTAAAGTAGTAAATAATGATAATTTATAACAAAAAAACCAAACTCTCCAATTTCAACCGGATCTCATAATCAGAACCTAACCAAATTTTCATCAAACTACCCTTGAAGTATAAAAAAAAACCCCTTGAAGTATAATATAATTTCCAATAAAAAAAATCATCGAAATCGGTTAGCAAAATATTCGTTCATTTGTCGCGCACACACTTCATACAAATTTTTAAGACTTATGTGATGTTCTCAAAGACATGAGAAATTGCCCAAATCAAAATTGGGCCACACGCTTCAAATAAAAAAGAATCATCTAAATCGATTCACCCAGTCATAAGTTCTGAAGTAACAAACATAAAAAAATACAGTTGGATTGATAACCTCCTCCTTTTACAGACATCGGTTAAAAATGTACCACATTTGTATTTATATCTAAACTAATTTCGAATATTAAAATAAATCCCACGAGGTTATGATGAAGTTAGTTAACAGTAAGCTATATATTACATATTACATACATACAGCGAAACAAATAAATAGCCTCAATTACTATATAAAACACAAAACTCGAACAACAAACTTAGCTAATCCAACAGATCCGTGAGGTAATACGTAACAGAAGCCAATACCGGAAGAGCTTAGAAGTTCATACCATCTTAAATATAACTGTACGTGTATGTGTATCCGGAAAATTAACATTTAATGAAATTACATTACAAAATACTATGTAAGTACTGGCAACAAACATAAAACAATTAAAAGTGGGTGTCTATGCGATGGTTTTGGATTTGAAATATACTTTCTTTTTCCCACTTTTGTAAGAAAAAAAGCTGTTCCATTCAACAATCAATGTTTCGTATTTGAGCTAAAAGTCTTGATCCTTGGTTCTCTCTAACTATCTTGCTATATCAGCATGCAGTAGCAAAAAACATCTATTTTGCGGATAAATTAAAATATTATAGTAAAACAAAGTAATATTAATATCGTTTTCGAAAACGGTCAATTAATTACCAAAGATCCTCTATAATGAAAAAAATATATAGTTAAACCATCTAATAGAGGGTCTTGACATTCGTCGTAAATAGTTTAAGTTTAAGTTAAAACGAGCATTATTGTAAAAGAAGATAAAGATTACTATACAATATAATTGTTACCCAACCGACGAAATTGAACTAAGTCAAAATAATATAACCATTCCCCGGAGTAAAAATTGATCCATCGAGGATACAATGACACGCTGCCCCACTATGTGACCACGGCGTTTGTTTTTTCACCTAGATTCTAGATATTTGTAATAATTACAGGAGAACTGTATGTACATAGGTACATATGTGTATTAAAAGGGTGTAAACAAAGAGGCTGTTTTTTAAATATTATCAGTAAAGGCGTTGAGTTCTGCCACTCAACACGCAATGCCTCCAGAATTCGGCAGAAAGTGGGGAACGGAGTGTCTTAACACTAGGTTCCCTCTGCTTACCCGGCTGTGTGCGGGATACAGCGTGAAGCTGATCAGTAAAGGCACAATAGAGTAATTATTTGCGCATAAATATAATAAATTTTTCCTTACCTTTTTGTTATTTGATGTTAAAAAGCTTATAATTAAATAAAAAATAAAAAACATACAGCAATGAAGATGTACCTGTAATTTTTGAATGATGCTGTTAGCTTACAGAAGTAAGTACTTAAATCATATCTAATTTTATACAATAAATTAATACTAACTACTAAGAATATGTCTAGGATAAATAAATTTCATCAATTTTAATTCATTAAATCATCATTAATTTAAGAATTCAATAAAAAAAATGATATTTATTATATATTTGATTTAAAATGTCGATATTATCAACTTGTTAAGGCTCTCAGCCATGATATGACATTATACAATCTGTAAAACAATAAACATAATTTATGTATACAGTATAACTAACGTGACCATTTTCATTTTCGATCGACTCAAAACGGGGACATTGTACTGTACGGGTGGGTTTTTTATGTACGTTTTTGAAAACATGCGTACTGTGACAATTACGGAGATAAAACGGGATATTTGTACGTCCTGGTGGCATGTTTCGGGACACCGGGACACACAAGTGAAAAACGGGACAGTCCCAATATCACGCTATGTATAACTTATGATTTTGCGTAGCTCGGTAATTTTAGATAGTTATAATTATATTCTACGTAATTTTTTATTAGTTTTTTTTTACCTAAAAGGTAGATAATAAGAACTTAACTATGTTCAGTGATTTCATAAATAACCTAAAAAATATTACTGAACTAACTACAAATACAAAGTATTTATATTTATATAACGATCGCAGCGCATGCCGCGGCATAAATGTGCAACAATAAGGGCCTGGTGAAATTTGTCACTTTTATTTTCAAAATGAGGCATTGTTGTTATTGTAATGTATGTAAAATGCAAAAATAACAGCAGAATTAGTAAATGACCTGGAAATTAGACCAAAAGATTTAATATCTATTATCGTCTGTCTCTATGTAGGCTTAAATCTTTAAAAGTACGCAACGGATTTTGACGCGGTTTTTTTAAATAGATAATGTGATTCAAGAGGAAGGCTTATATGTATAATAACATTCATTATATAGTAGAGAAATTTTTCAAAATAATATACTAAGTATTGTACACCTTTTTTTTGGAAGTAACCTAAATACAATAACCAAAGCTACGGCCTTTTTCTTTCTATTCATTCTTGATTACGATACGTATGAGTATGACGTACGCATACAAATAAAACTACTTAGCGACTGCCACAGAAGTTCACAGAACACATACTCAAAGGCGACTGCGTCAGATTTTACGACGAAATATTGTCAATAATCTTGCGTAGGATGCAAGGCGATATATTGATCAATATTGTATTGCCAATATTATTGTATGTGTGCGTATGTGCGGCTAGCCATAACGTTTAATTCGCTCGCCTCACAAAATTATTTCTTTAACTAAAATTTTTCAGCATTTTAGACGATAAGTAATTTTGTTTTTTCTTTTAGTGTAGTCGAATTAACAATTTAATATCAACTTCAAATAGAGCCAAATCTATTCTTACCCTTATATTGTGCATATTGTGTAAAAAATACATTTGTTTTTGTCTTTGGTGAAAAATAATAAACTGTCTGTGTACTGCTATTAATGTCAAATTGTCAATTATTGTAGATATAAGTTGTCACGGAGGTTACAATTACAACTTTTCAAGTTACAACTTACAAGTTACTCACAGACAATTTTTATAATTCGAGCTTCATCTCATCATATTAATAAGTATATATTTTCTATATTCTGTGATTGTAGTTAGTAAAAATATAATCAAGTTATCCATTACATTAATAATATCGTTTCGTTTACTACATATACCAATACTATTGTTAGTAGTTTTTATACATTAGACATGCTTAATAATAATTTTGTAAGAGAATGGTAACTGAGGCCGAGAATAATGTAGTAAATAATTCTTAATAATATTTTTATAGATTGCTTCCAAAATGGCAAATCAATGGGGTCAGAAGGCTGAGGAATTAGAAATTTCTAATAAAGTTGCTGGTTTAGGTTTAACAAAAAAGCCTGCTTCATGTCAGCAGTTAGATTCATCAGAAGAAAGCGCTGACGCCGCGAATCCTGCTGACACTTCTTTGTTGATGAAAATAATTCGGCAAGGATTAGTTGAATCTAAACAAGACATTGAAATTCAAAGGAAAGACCCAAACTCACCCTTATACTCAGTTAAAACATTTGAAGCTTTACATTTAAAACGAAATCTACTTAAGGGTGTTTATGAAATGGGATTTAATGCTCCTTCTAAAATTCAAGAAACTGCCTTACCAACACTGTTGGCAGATCCTCCTCAAAACATGATTGCCCAGTCACAATCAGGAACAGGAAAAACTGCTGCGTTTGTGTTGGCTATGTTGAGTCGTGTTGATACAACTAAGAACTTTCCACAAGTGTTATGTTTAAGTCCCACATATGAATTAGCTATTCAAACAGGAGAAGTTGCTGCAAAAATGGCCAAGTTTTGTCCAGAAATAAAACTGAAGTATGCTGTAAGAGGAGAAGAAGTTCCTAGAGGAACCAAAATTACAGATCATATACTGATTGGAACCCCTGGTAAGATGTTAGATTGGGGTGAAAAATTTAAACTATTTGATTTAAAAAAGATAAAAGTGTTTGTTTTGGATGAAGCTGATGTGATGATAGATAGACAAGGCCATCAAGATCAATGTATCCGCATCCACAAATGTCTTCCTCCTACATGCCAGATGATGTTCTTTTCTGCTACATATGATAGTGCTGTTATGGAATTTGCAGAAATAATTGTACCTAACCCAATCATAATCAGACTTTTAAGAGAAGAAGAATCACTTGACAACATTAAACAATATTTTGTTAAATGTAAAAGTTCTGATGATAAATATAGAGCTATTTGCAATATTTATGGAGTAATAACTATTGGTCAAGCAATAATATTTTGTCATACTAGAAAAACAGCTAGTTGGCTGTCAGAAAAAATGTCAAAAGATGGACATTCTGTTGCTGTTTTATCTGGAGAACTAACAGTTGAACAGAGAATAGCAGTACTAGATAGATTCAGAGCTGGTCTTGAAAAAGTATTAATTACAACCAATGTCCTGTCTCGTGGCATAGATGTGGAACAAGTTACACTTGTTGTTAACTTTGACATGCCTATTGATATGGACAAAAAAGCTGATTGTGAAACATATTTACACAGAATTGGCCGCACTGGAAGATTTGGAAAAGCTGGTATAGCAATAAATTTAATTGATTCTCCACAGGCCATGGACATATGTCTAGAAATAGAAGCACATTTTGGAAAAAAAATTCAATTACTTGATATTGAAGATGCAGAAGAAATTGAAAAAATTGGTGCTTAAATTTTCATTTATCGAAATAAAACTTTTGTAATACATTGCTTTGTGATTTGTAATGGTCGCACATTAGACTAAGATTCCAAATAAAATACCAGTTTTCTATTATAATTTATTTTAATAAATTAATTTTCCCCTTGTTTACCGAGATGCTTGACCGGCAGGTTCAGGGTTTGTTGCACCAGATATCATTACAAATATTGCAATTGGCACGATATACATCCACTGCAAAAAAGTTATCATATTTTTATTGTGATTTGTATATATTATAATTATAATAAATATATTTATAAGTACACAATAACTCTATACATACATATTTAGCTAAAAATGATCTATTATCTTTAATTTCCCCTTTTTCTCTAGCTTCTCTTTCTCTTTCCAATTTCTGTATGTATGATGCTGTGTCAGGACTGGAATAAATAAGAATAAAATAAATGTCTTCTATCATGTTGGTTGCCATGTCACCTATATCTGGATTAATAGGATTAAAAAAATTGTGGTTGGATTTAAAAAAAATGAAATAAACTTTAACTTCACGCTTTATCCTAGCACGGTAGTCAGAGTCACTGTCATCAACCTCTTCATATATGACCTAAGGGGGGGTCGTCATGCTTTTTACATGACCTTCCTTCCAGTGTCTTTGATACTGTGTTTTCAAAGGTAAGCTGAGGGTCTCCTCTCATACTTCTTACTTTTCCATCATAAATCTTTTTTGCCATTCTTTCATCACTCATTTATTCGATGTGCCCTGCCATGCCATGTGCAGCTGAGCATGTTCTTCTTTCTTAACTTTAAAATTTTAATATATATTTAATTAAGTTATGTAGACATGGTCTTTCGACAACTGTTTGTTTAAAACTTACTACTTTATGACCTCTCCTTTTTTAATTATGCTTACTATATTGAATCATATCAAAAAAAGTAGTGTTATTGCACTAAAAATTAAGTTAGCTTTAGAAACATTTTAAGTATAATAAAATTATCTCAAGAAAAATATTTTCTTAAGTAAATTAAAGATCTGGTATAGCTGCAGTGAGAAGAACTTCAAAGTCTAATACAAAAAATTATTACATTTTCCATTTAGAAATAAAATTCTTTCTTCGATAAATATGAATGGAATAAGATGTATCATAACACTATTTATATTATAATCAATATACTATTCCTATCAATATTCCTGCTAAAATATTTCTTTTTATTGCTTCTTTACATTGCAACAAAACTAACATTAGAATTATTAATGAATTTTGCTGGTAGACAGCCATGTTAAGCATAAAATTTAACAAAGAAAACATTTACTTACACTGGTGCTTGTTCTACATGATGAATAAAAAATTTTGTGTTTAATGCATATTCATCATTTTTTTCATAAGTTAAGTCATTATTGCCCAATGATAAATTGGCTACTTGAAAGTTTACAGCAATGACTTCACCATTTGGTAGCACCCATGCATTAATAACATCAGATAACCCATTATCTAAAAACAATTGTGCTTTGACTGACGAGAAAATTTCGATTTCATTACTATCAGCTGATGTAACTAATGTTCTTAATGTGTAAAATCCATCTACATCAGCAATATCCTAAAAAATATAAAAAATATGAATTAAAAAAAAAAAAAACTGCAATAAATATAACACAAGCATATTATTATGTGTGTACAATATTAAAACCTTAAGTTCTTTCAAATCTTGTTTGCTAAAATTAATTTGATCAACAATCGCAATTCCTGCTCTTATACTTTTTAATGTGATATTTCCGCGTGGACAATATTTTTCGTTTTTACAATTTATAGAATGCTCCATCTTTATATTTAACCACCCATCATAGTCAAGACACATCTGAAAATAATTAACGAAATATTAAATTGATGGGAAATTTAATTCACTATAATACAACTAAAGATTTTACTATACCGCATTCTGTAACATTAAGTAAATATTAATAATAAATATTTTTTTCATTGTCTCTGATTATTAATTATTGAATTGTAAGTATTAATATTTAGCTTTGGTTATTATTCGAAATAGGCTATTTAGCTCAATTGTAGGTATATACGAGCGCAAATGACATTTGCCATTTATGATTCACATCACAGAATACATATACCCAAAGGGTATATGTGCTCTGTGTGATTTCACATAATCTATATTGGCAGTTCTCCAAAACGCACAAATTTCAATTTCCTTGTGATTACTCATTAATAGTAAATAATTTTAATAAGATGAATATCATATTAAATACTTAACTAAATAATAAACAAGTAGTCTAGACAAGTTTAATGATTTAGTATATACAAAAATATATTTTAAGAAAAAACCTTTAAAAAATTAAATATTTTACGTGGAGATTTGGTGTTTTCTTAGCTAATTTCTTTTCAAAAATATTCGTCATTAAACTATATTCATTTTATTTGCTATTTTCAATGAAATAAGTAAATACTTAAAGTTTTTAATAATAAAACGTGCTTATAATTTAGATGTAGCTACACAAAAATCGATCGCAAAAAAAGTTTATAAAAATGGGGTCATTGATCGAGCGAGATTTTGTTTTAAATATTGCCACGAAAATACGTTATCTAACGTAGTGTTTATTTTGGCTTATAAT
>DWLH01002012.1:0-11532 GCA_018249795.1 Heliconius telesiphe telesiphe | reverse complement strand
AGTGGGAATTGAGTCTACAACCGTCACGTTTGTCGCTTTGCTACGACCGTTTAATATATGTATATGGTATGAATATTATTATAATAATTGAATTTCTTATCAAAAAGTTACCGAAATAACACCCCATGTCCCATAAATTACAATACAATTACAATATAATCGCTTCATAATTTTTACTCTGTAACTTGTAAGCCGCTGAAAATTAAAAAAATAAGTTGTTCAGAAACTTTTAACCTCATTGCGGGTGAGGAGCGGCAACGTCGCGCGTCTTGCCACTCTACGAAGCTTTTGATTACCCTACATTTTGGGGAATTTTTGTGCTATTATTTTGTTTTTGTTTTATATTATTTTAATGAAAATAATGTGATATCACTTTCGTATTGTTTTAGTATTATTGTTTATTTTTTTAAGGTTACTTATCATTTTTTGTTGAATGTTGTAATATAAGTAATAAGATGATTATTTTTATAAAATAAAATATGTGGTTTTATATTTACATAAAATAAATTTATTTGACACTTATAGGTTTTGTTCTCAACTGATAATTGTGCGTAATGGTAAGAAAAATGTAAAAAAATAACAAACTATTCAGATTTTTTTTGTAGATAATATCATTATAAAATTATGTAAACATTATATTATATGACGTAAGTATGTAGAAAAGAATACTTAAACAATTATCAATATTTATTCTTCAAAAACATATTTCGCCGTTGTAAAACTGGACCGAGCAACAGGCAACACAAACCGAAGTGAGCGGGCAGTCGACCATGAGCGTCCCAACGCTGTACACGCGTGTATAGTAGTAGTGTATCTCCGTTACAAAAAGTAGTATTGTGTAGTGACTTAGTGATATTATACGAAGAGTGTTAGTGATCAAAAGTTGTGTTCAATTCAGTGATAGTGTCTTTACTCTGGTTTTTTTTTAATGGTATATATTGAAGAGTGGAGTAGCGTTTCTTTCCGTCCGCGTGTTGTTCGCGGACTTTGAAAGTTTATAGTTTTTGTCTATCTATTTATATCAAAGGCTGTGCTTTACAATGTCGACTCTATGTTTTTATTTGTTATTTTATATGTTTAAATAAGCTTATTTAAAAAAAATTGCGTGGATTGTTTATTAATTTTGGATGGTGCGGAGCTTTTTTTAAAATGGTAGGACTTTTTGGAAAATATAAGTAGTACAGGCGTATGTCTTATCTATATAGTTTTTTCGAATATAGCTTATACAGTCATTGTAAAAATAGTATCTACGTAGAATTCGGTTGATACTTAACTCACTTTCTTTAAATAACATTATTTAAAGAAAGTGAGAGTGAGTGTTTTTTCGTTTCTAAGATTATTTAATTGAAAAACTTACGTAAATGACAAATAAATGTAAGTAAAATGTTTTAATATAAAACAAAATATGTACCATATTATATTAGTGGCCGCCCTTAATTTCGCTTACGTGAACTGTAAAAGGTAAAATCCCGATTTTTTGCGTTCGTAGAATCCTCCACCTCCTTATTAGTACTCCCTCCAACTCCCCAAGGAGCCAAATTTCCGTGGTCCACATAGTGTAGTTTCGTCTATGCCTTGTAGGTAGAGTTTTTATTAGACTAGCTACCGGCACGCGGCACTGCCCGCTGACACTACACAGTCATTTAGTTTTATTCATTTATCATCATTATCATTTTATTGACAACAGCTATACATTGAAAACTAAAGTTCCAGCCGATTCAATAAAATAGTTATTTTGTAGCACTTTTGTCCAACAAATAACTTTATATTGTTACAAACGCTGAATGTTTAAGGGAATAAAAATAAATAATTCAGCTTCACGCTGTATCCCGCACACAACAGGGTGGGGAGAGGGAACCTAGTGTTAAGACACTCCGTTCCCCACTTTCTGCCGAATTCTGGAGGCATTGCGTGTTGAGTGGCAGAACTCAACGCCGCGCTTTGGGAAGGGAAGTTTGATAAAATTCAATAGTAAATACTGCATTTTATTTGGTCAAGCGTTTCTGAAATTAGCTTGCACAAAATTACAATTAAACATATAAAAATTTGGAAAATCATAGGTTTGGGTTCTATTAAATTGATAAATGCCACCGGTAGTAGATTTTATTGTCATATTTCATATTCTCATATATGTATCTCACATGTATAGACTAAAATATATGTATCTCACATGTATACTCTAAAATTGTAGATGAACGCTTCATCTACAATTTTATTATATGTATAGATTTACCTGACATCTGATGAAAAAAGTGTCGTATTTCGTAATTGGCAAAGCGTATTTTTTTAATTGAACTTTTTTTGAAACTTGAATAACAATGGGAAAATAAAAAAAAACTAACTTCTTTTGTTCTAGAACGTGTGTACATATGTGTACAATGGCGTTTGCTAAATGATTAGGATTTTGTCATATTATTGAGTTTTTTTTAAAATTGTGTATTGTTTTGTATAAATTTAAAATTATGAACATGATTGGAAAATGCGTAGGCAATCTGCGATCCAAATGCGATCGGTTTGGCTCTTGAAGAAATGAATGATGTTCATTCTTTCGCTCAGAGAACAAGACAAACCGCAGGGTTGATTACCGCTACTCAACACGCAATGTCGCACAAATTGGATGGCTCGTGATGAACATATTTTAACATTAGTTTCTCTACCTATCCTGCTATATGCGGGATAGAGCAAATTTAAATGATTACTTTTGAAACGGCTCTACCATATATATTTATATGCAAGTTATATATATATGTATCTACAAAGATCTTCTCCAGCCGCAGCTCTCGTAAATCACAACTTTCCTACCCCTTCTCGAGGCGATTGCCTTTTATAACTTATTAATTATTCACAATGTTTTAAAGTACGAATTACTTCGCGAAATATTACTTTCTTTTGTACATCGCTACTTTTGGGTAATGAAAAATGTTTTATACGATGAAACGGCAAAAGTGGTAGGTACTGTTTTTGATAGTTGTGGGTTCAAGACTTCCAAGTTGTTGCCTGGGTAATGGTTGTATCTATACTAATATTGTAAAGCTGAAGAGTTTGTGTCTATGTACGCGCTAATCTCGGGAACCGTTGATTCATTCGTTTATTATCTTGGATAGTCCAATTATCATCCAAGCAGGTAACAGCGTAAAGCTGCGTAAACACTTACCTACACATATTTAAAATTAATATTTCTAACAATCGAACTAGTGACCCACACCTACTACTTACAGTATTTAGGTACACTGCCGAGACGTCAATATGAATAGGAAATAGGCGGGACCAGGAAACGTATCATAACTTACCCACGCTCTATTTGAAACGATTGTTTTTACAATGACGTTATCACTGAATGTATTAACTGTATATAAAATATTATGATTTTCTTATCAAATTTGAAAATGTTGCTATGTTTTGTTCTTGTGACTCATCGATAGGTAGTCCTCTGCTTGGCCTCTGCTGTGGCAAAAAGGAAAAGCGTTTACCTCCGCCACTCAACACGCAATGGATCGAAAAATTCTTTGATTTCGAAAAATGAGGAATGGTGTTTCCTAACACGAGTAAAGTTAGGGCTATATATGCACGGGATATTATGAAAAGTTTTATCAAAATCGTTTAATCATTCATTTTGAATTAGAGTGTTATCTTTTATATTATTGATCTTATCCTATTAACATTAATCTTTTCGAGCTTTGGACACTTTCACGGTAACATTAAGTGATCTGCGATAATTATTGACGTCGTTGTGTTATTTTGTGTCTATACAGGCTGGTTCTAGGTTTAATATTCTGCATTTTTTTGATATTTGATAGAAATTTCGAACCACTAAGCATTTTATCTTAGTGCTATGCTAATATATGACTGGAAACCAGATAGGTGTAGGTTCGATTTATTTACTAATAAAATATATATTATTTTATTTTTATTTATTTCCTCGAGTGGGAAGCAAAAAAAGAAGTAAATCGGGTATGGTTTATGCAATCACATTACCTGTGGTCGAATGATCAAAAGCAATATTATAATCTAAACAAGTAAATTATAAATGAGTCAGATGATAACAGTTGGTGTTGATAACAGTGATAGTAATTACCAAAGTTGTTGCTTGTATTACCATGTTTTTTTATTTTCATAATGTTATTTTCAGATGTTTCGCGTTATTTTGGCAAAATTTGAGAGATGAGTCCCTCTTTTTTTTAATTAATTTCAAAAGGCGAGACTTCGACGTCTATATATATTTTTATGGATCCATACCACCTGTCGATTACTCTGTGATAGTATTTCAAAAACAAAAATTGTTATGTTATATCCAACCTTTTTCTCATAGTTGAATTTGAACCCACTACAATCCACCACACAGCGAATCTCAACTGATTTTCAGCGTCCAATATTTGATACATTTATGTATTTATCTATTTTTCACTTCACGCTGTATCCGGAACCTAGTGTCAAGACACTCCGTTACCGACTTTCCGCCGAATTCTCGAGGCATTGTGTGTTATGTCTAACTCAACGTCGCGATATGTCTTATTACCAGAGCTAGTAAATGAAAATATAAAGTAATTCGAAAAAAGCGAGTGGGTATCAAACCCACAACCGTCGCGTTGATAATTACACGCTTGTGCGCGACCTCGGTCTCGGGTAATACATTTCTTAACGATTTATTGTCGAGCTTTTTGCATTTCAAACTTTTATACCTCCTTTGAAAATGCTACGACAGAACTATATATTTACTATTGTAGTATTGAAAAGAACTTTCTAGAAAACACTTGCAGCGGACAAAAGCGGTCGTCGGTGGAACGAATGCGAAACAATTTATATTCTTATAATTTATTGCTCAATCGATATATTCGCAAGTTTATATTTTACTATTTACGCGACTGCTGCAAAAGCCCAAAATGAGAGTAATGTTTTTAGTGCATGTGTCCGTACCTTTATTCCTTGTAACTGTTAAACCAGTGAACTGATTTTGATAAATTATAATCGTGATTGGATAGGTATATTCATTTAGTTTATGCAGTCGAGTTTTTCTTTTGATTATAATTCACTTGTTTCTAAATTTTACTAATTTATATCACCTAGAAAAGGTATTGTGTAGTCCACTGAGCCATTACGACGCTATCCTTTTAATTTTTTGCATAGTCGATTTGCAAAATTATTTTTTTAATCATACTAATTACTGGGTGTATCTGACGTGACTCTTTTTCTAAGCTTTTTTTTCCAGTTATTTACTGCTTGATAGACATGCTGGTGTTATAGGTTTTAGACCTATATTCGATTTAACTAGGTTTATTTGTATGCTTTCAGCATTTCTTTGTGCATAAGTTTGTAAAGATAGTTACCTAATAATGTTGTTTTTTATTGTGTTCTTTTCCCGGTAACAAATGTCACTAAAAGTTAAAAAGTCACTAAAAGTTAAAAAATATATCACTGCGTTCTCATTACTTGATTTGCGTAATTGAAGAATATGTAAGATTGTAAATAATGGTGGAATATCAGATACTTGGTGTATCTGGGCTAAAAGGTGTCAACTTTTTATGTTCATGTAAAGATTTTTTTAGTTTTTTCGTTTCTTTTTCTCTTTAAGGTTTATCCCTACAGTTGCAGCCAGAGAGAATAGAACGACAAATATTTTTAATTTATATACAGAAGATTACAAGCTTCTCTCTAGAGTTACCTGTCTCGGTCTATATAAATAAGAATTTACTAGTGACCTAATTTTCATTAAACTCTACGATTGATTTTCCCCCTTTTCAAATTACGGGAATTTCTTGAAGTCTATGAATGTCCTGCTAAATGGCGGAACTCAACGCCGTGCTTTGTCTTGTTACCAAAGTGAAACCACAACCGTCGCGATTACAGTCAGACGGGCTTTTTGTAATATATATTTTAAAAAGGCTGTCTACATAATTTATGTATCTATCGGATCGTTAATAATTATAAAATATAATACTTTATAACCTATAACGAATGGTCGTTTTTCGCTAAATAGTAAATAAAATATTCACAGGTGTTTAGTTTCTATACTGACGTGGTGCGACGTGGCTCTCAGGGGGAGGTCGCCCATTGCTGGGTGGAATGACACGTTGTTTTTTTTTTCATTTACTTGAAAATTTAATATTTTAAAAACACTTTATTTATATATTATAATGATTCGACTTGAAACTTTGTAATTACGTAACTAAATCTAACCAACTGAATTGGACCCATTTGTAATTTTGTTATATCATTTTGAAACTTGGCAGTTATACGTATCTTAGGTGACAATATAATGTTATGATAATATCCAGCCAAACTGTACATTTTTTTTAAAGAAATTAGTATTAATAATCATTTTCATATGAGAACAAATATTAGCTTCATAAAAAGCTTCTTATTGCACAGTAGAGAGGGCAAAGTGTTAAAATATCGCCCAATTTTCGAGTCATTCCGTTTTAGTTAGTAGTTACTTAGTGGCGAAACACAACGCAACGTCTTAGTTACCGAGAATAAAAAGGACACTTTGGCGTAACGAAAATGCCTTTATATAATGAAATGTAAATTGAACCTAAAGCCACTTAGATCAACCTAAAAACCTCCGTGCAATCAATATGCCAGCCCATCGCAAGCCTCTTTGAGTTTCTCGCTAACTTGCCCGATAAATAAATCATAGTATTAAATATCTTATAAATATTCATTGCGCGTGCGCAAGTCGTCGTTCCGTCTACATTATTATACATATACACATACGTGCGTACAAACAGACAGATGTATTTCAATAGTTCAATGTTGTTTGTTTTTTCAGCTTCACGCTGTATCCCGCTTATTGTAGGTAGACAGAAGGAAGCTTGTGTTAAAGACACTTCGTTCTCCGCCTTCCGCCCACATTCGAGATTCGCATAACATGTAGAGTTGTGTAATTTAACACCGCGCTTTTTTTGTTACCAGTGCGGGAAAATGCTTTTCAGAGTGAAGGATTTTTATTTTTCCGCACTAGTGTCCTGCTTCTGAACTCCTCGATAAATATTTATGCTACACAAAAATATTTTGTTGATTTGATAATAACCAGTAGTTTTTGATTAGTTTGTTATATTATTAAGTAAAGATTGGCTATTTTCTATTTATCAATAGATATTTCATATTAATTAGGTGATAAGATTATCTTAACGTCCACCTGACGGCAGCACGTCATGTCAGTCTATATCTACTAATAATAATTGCAATAATGTAGCTGATAGTATGTACATTTCACGGGTAATTCGATGGTTTAAAGCACTATTTCCATCGAATACTAGTACTTGCTAGGTAGTTTAGGTAGGGGTGACGTGGTTGCACTTTTTTTTTACAGTTAAATATGTTAATGTAATATTTTCAAACTTTGATTGTGTCTCCAGCATAACATTATTTCAAAAAAGTGCAAAAATGTCATTGATGCACCAAATATACCTATCAAGTAGCCTTTGTTAACGTTTGAATCATAGTTTTTAATTAGAAAGAATCGTATAAGCTAAATAAGAAAAACCAGGTGGAATCTCTTGTAGTATTAAAAACTTAGGGGTTTTAACACACATTACTTCTTTTCTTCGTTATTTGTAATAATATCATGTGAAGATTATCCTCAAATTCATTCACAAATATGCAAAAAAATAAATTTGTTTAATTTAATTGTTTATATATCTTTATGAGGTTGAAAGTGTAGGTGTAAACATGGACGTTTGTGTGGTTACTCTCCCTACACTACCCTCTCTTGGTTCCCTCTGCCAATTCTGCTACATGAGGGTTACAGTGTGAAGGTAGAAAAAATCTACCAGAATTAAAATGAAAATGTAATAAATAAAAATGCGTATTTACCAAGCATAGTTCATAGGACCACACATGAGTTGGTATAACAGTGATCTACATAATCCCATCGTATGTAATAACCGGATGTCGCGGAAAGTGTCGGGTTCGTGTCCCGGCAACACGAGATCATCCGGTGACATCGGTACGCCTACCTAGTGTATTGATTTGAGGCATCCTGATTTTTTATGTACTCGTATGTATACTTAAGTATATAGATAACTAAGGAAATAATCATTTCTGGGTCACAACATTGTATTTCTTTAGTTTGTCACTAGGTATACCAAGCACATAGCAGGATCAGGCAGAGAGAATCTAGCGTCAAAACACTCCATTCCCCATGCGCTGTAAAATTATCTAGATAATCGATATAATCTCAACACGCATGAGTAGTGCAACTCAATGCCGCGCTTTGTCTAACGGGGAAAACGCAAAGTGTTTATAGGTGAGATTAAATATATTAATTCTATGCTGTCGCACACTAATTAATTACAAAGTGGGTTAGGTTCCCGAGATATTTCTATTTTACATAATAACAAGTTAAAGCAAGTGGGACGCCACGTCAACGTTCCATTAAATAGATAATAATAGAAAACACTTCCGTTCGACGTTTGGGGTTGTAATTTACTAGGGACGGGGAGGTTAGAGGAAAGGGGTGAATTGGATATCTATAATTTTATAGTTAATTCAAGCTTATTTGGAGGGTTGTATGTTGACTGGATTGTATGAGTAGTAACATCACTAGTTGGGAGACTGTAAATGCGATGTTTATGGTTTCGAGGAATTATTATATTTAAAATACAAGACGCGGTGTTGAGTTCTGCCACTCAACGCAATGTCTTAAAAAAATTATGGAGAGTGGAAATTATTATTTTTTGTTTATAGCTCACAAATAGTAAAATTCCCTTCACAGTATATGTTGATACAACAATATCTAGGCAACGATCTGTATGATTAATTCTTTAGCAATGCAAATATGTATGCGCGTACGCATACAAACACATTACTACTTAAATCAATTCACGGTAGGCAGTCATTACATGTGGGTAGGTGGGTCGGTACGGTGCAGAGGAAAAGTTTGCTTTTAATCAGTATGGTCATTAAGTTTTTATTATGTAATTTGGAAAAAAATCCTAGTTTGTTTATTTATGGTGTTACACTGACGTTGTGTGTTCATATTAATCGAGTTACAATCAAACCCGCTACGTTATGTATGTCGCTTCACTAACATTTAGGAGTAATTGATTTGCTTCTTCATAGCTTATTTGGGAGATGTCTTATTGTTTACGGTGGCTGTGAGTTCGGTTTTCGTTCGAAAAATCTTTTAACGATAATATAGAACAGATTGCAGCAAACAGTTTATGTTGGCCTACCTGTATAAGGAACTTCCCATTGTTCCTCCCTTCAAAAGTTCCTTCCAAGTTACCTCAATAAATATGCAATATCTCCAAAATCAATTGAAACTGAAGCTGAATTTATATTTACCTACAATACAAAATAAATACATGAACGTCGATAATAAAAACGATAATCATATAATTTATGTGAAAACAAATTGTCAATTAGCGACGATAACTCGAGTGAATTACAACTGAGACACGACGCGATAACCTCCACAGGTCACATTATGCAGGAATGCGTATCAACAACGTGCATCTATGTATATATATTGCAAAGTTAAGATGTCTGTTTGTTTGGTTTGGTTGATTGAACGCTAATCCCAAGAACTGCTGCTGCTGCTTCGATATGAAAATATATTTTTGTGTTGGATATAATCCATTTATCGCAGAGGTAGTTTGAGACGGTCGTGGCGTAATGGCACAAACGTACGACTAAACGCGACGGTTGTGGATTCGGTTTCCAGATGGCAAGGTAGACAAAGGGAACCGGGGATCCTAGTGAATTCTAGATTGGGAAGCTAAAAAAATATAGGCTATATTATATCACGTTAATCGTGTACCAGCGATCCGAACTACCTGCCTAGCGATACTCCTACACTTACAGTGTGACAGGTGTCATACACACCGAGTATTCGACCGCGCGGGCGAAGCCGCATGTGAAAGAAAGTTTGACACATGTACTGGTGTGTTTATACATGGAAATATATTATATATATGCTAACACATACTTGTGTATGTGTGCGCTGAGAGAAGGCGTCGAGCGGTCTCGCTGATATTTATAAGAAATTAAATATTGTGTAATAAAGCTGGTCACGGACGTAGCGACGACTTAAATTAATAATTAATAATTATATATAAATCAAAAATAAATCAGCTTCACGCTGTATCCCGCACATAGCAAGGTAGGCCTCTGCCTACCCTCGCCCCCGTCCCTCCCTTCCCTCTGGAAGTAGTAGTGTAAAGACACTCCGTTCCCCACTTTCCGCCGCAGTTTGGAAGCATTGTATGTTGAGTGGCAGAACCTAGACTAGAGCGAAGAAATGGAAATATAAATTTACGTAAATATTTCATCTCGAGTGGGGATCGAACCTACAACCATTTGGTTTTACAGTCATACTTTGTGCCCCTGCGCCACAACTGTCCTGCATTTTCTATTTCACTTAGAGGAAATCTTCGTATCACGACTTCGTATTACGAATTGCGTGGCAAAACCATGTGTTAATGCCGTTCAAACAGGAGAAACCAAATTTTTTGTATAACGTGAATTATTTTCTAGACAGACATCAATACTTCGGATATAGCTAGTTTCACTACCCAGTGTTTACGCCTCTGAATGGGCGAAATATTTATGCTTTCTTTCGAGAATTGTGTAAATAAAGTCTCGTCTAAAGTACCCCTTATGTAATACCTACTCGTGTATATATTATATTATAGTATATCCGCGATAGAACAATAGTGTTTTTCTTACACATTACTTTGATATTAAATAACGCTTTGTTACCTTTTTAATATACACACATACATACATACAGATAGGGTTGTCAGATCTAGGCGTATCGTTTTCAGGACGACATGCAAAATTCCGGATCAATCCCAGATTTCCCGATCATCTGGCAACCTTACAGGTTATTTCAAATCGCACGTTTTATAATATAATAAAAATATATTTTAGGACCACTCGTCGTCTTTCTTTGCGGGGATAAAAGAAAAAAACATAAAAATGGAAAATTTAGATTTTTTTCCGCTTCTGTAGGAACTTTGAAGAATCTCATCAATCATCTTATAGTGCTCCCCTACACTCCCATACGTACTTAATTTAGTCCAGTAGTTTTGTTTGTGCGTTGTCTGTCAGTCACTAAGTAACAAAATGTTTTTGTATAGATTTTGTTATATAATACATAATAACATTTAACAAAAATATATTTAATATGAAATAGATTATATCTTCTTGAAACTATTTTAAAAACTACAAATGTTTGCTATTACGAAAATAAAAAAAAAAACATTGCCCCGGGTGAGGATCGAACTTACTACTTTAAGATTATGAGACATACGCGCTGCCTACTGCGCTACCGAGGCCGGTGACTGCAATATAATATTTTTTACGTGACTGTCCTCCAGTATCATCGATACTGTTCTTCTCTTCCTCCTCTTAGCACTCATCTTTGCTTCAAAAACCTTTTTTTGACATTCTTTTGTCACTCGTTCTCCCCACGTGCCCAAACAGGAGCACTATTCTCTTTATTATAAATAAAAATAACTAGTTTTTCTTAACTTCACGCCATATCTCATCCATAGCAAGGTAGGCAGATGACACCTAGTTTTAAAACAC